>JABFOV010001292.1:0-26417 GCA_022817685.1 Aradophagus sp. ZL-2020
ACTTTGGTGGTGCCAATCGAGTCAACGTTGGCGCGCTCATGGTGTCCGTACACATATTGTCTATTATTTATTAACAATTTGAACCGACCCCGCCAATTTTCGCATAAACCTTTTCAGTAATTCATAATAAACATAATTACGAACAATTGTCGGTATTTAGACGTTACTTTGTAGGCGCAAATAGGCTCAACGTTGGTGCGACCATGGTGCCCATTCAAAGTTTGTCAATTATTTAATAACAATTTTATCGCCCCGCCAATTTTTGCATTACCTACTTGAATACAATAATTGAAAACAGTCGGTAGACTAGTCATATCGAAGATTTCGTAATGCCGAGAAATAATATAACCCATACAGGCAATTTTTAAAATTTGCCATTGACAATTATACAAGCAGTTCGTTCATCATATCGATATCGAATTCATCATATCGATAAAATGAAACTTTCATATTTTTTAATCTTATTTCTTTTATAAAAAATTTATCGTTATTCATTTCAGTTCCCATATATTCTAAAACAAAAACCATATATAATCATATACTGGAATTTGAGACAGGAACCTGCACAGGAATTTATTTGGGTTACTACGTAGAAACACATCCCATTTTTGAACCTATGTCGGTTCCCGTGTAGGTTCTATATTATCGAATCATTAATTGGTATTTGCCGATACGTTACCATCACAAACGTGTGCCTATGAATTACGTCTTTTTGAATGGCTCATAATACCTACCAATCATAAAGATACCAGCACTTTTATAATTGAAGAATTGGTCGTTGTGTTTAATAAAGTCGACATATGGACCTTCTTTTTCGGATTTCCTTCTGCAGCATTTTTTTTATTTCTGTTTATTTCTACCCCACTATGTTAGTCTGCATGCTATTAGGAAACGTCATGTTGTTCTTGACGCAGATTACTCCCGTAATGTTCTTACAAATTAAATAGTGCATCTATATACGTGTCATAGTTGTGGGAAATCGAAAATATCGTTTAACCGTTGACGAATCGTTAATCGTTAATCGACCTTAAGGGAACACTGATGCAAGTTCGATATTGATTAAATATTGTAAATGACTCGCAGATTAATTGATTCTATATTTTATCAATATGCGAATGTCTGCTCCATCCATATCGATGTAACATTGACGGCACCAATATCAATTTAATATCAAATTGCGAAATTTGATCAACGTTAATTCAATGTTGCAATTTGATGTCGAGTCGATGTCGATAGCGTCAATGTTATATCGATATGAATGGAACGGACATTCGCATATTGATAAAATATCGAAATATTTGTATTTAAAACCAATGTAAAGATGTTTTCTGAGCGTATACTATAATAGATATGTAAGACCTTTCATCTTTCAATAAGATTATTCATAGTATATTTTGTATCTAGAGACAAAAGAACTTTCGGCCATGAGCGTGAATGTTGTAAGTCATTCACACACGTGACGGAATTACTCTCGTCCTGTGTGGCAGACGGTATTCTTTTTCACTACTTGTATCGAAAGAATTTCAACTTGAGTGCCCGAAGAACGCTTACTTATAATAATATAGTATGTAATGTAATAGAATAAGCATAAAAAAAGATTAAACATTTTTGAAACACTTTTTAAGCGGAGTTTTTCTTATGAATTGAAAGGCGAGATTCAACAAGCTTTCAGGGTGGGCAAAGCCCCTCCTCACCGACGCAAAACGTAGTGTTTAAAAATGATTTTCATTTTTTTGGTTTTATACATTTTCCTACACATTTTCCAATTAGTATATATAAAAATAATATTAACTATTATTACCTGGGAAAAAAATCAAAATTGTGTTGTTTATAATTTATTTTTTATAACACGTGCTAAGAAAATGTTGTTTTTTAGATCTGTAAACCCAACGTAAAATAATTTACTTATTTCCTACACTGAAAAAAAAAAAAAAAAAAAAAAAAAAACTGTATCAGTCTTATTCCATGACTGTGGTAACATTAGAAACGAACACGCCATCAGTATTATTTCCAATACTGATTCAGCATTGGTTTCAAGACTGTTACACTATATTCTCGCCTGTGTTGGTAACCAATGTCCTTGATGTATAATATACTATAATTAATATAATGAAAAGAGTTTTTTACCTTGCATATTACTTTTAATTTCATACATCGAAAAAAAGTAATTTTGTTACTTTATTTAATATAAACGGTACTTAAAATGTACTATTTAATATATTTAATTTTTTACTGATAATTTTTCTTTCTTTTTTTTTTTTTTTTTTATCACGCTCAGAAGTATTTTGTTGAATCAGCAAAAATTTTGTCAAACAAACAAAAGAATTTGGTCGTTATATAGCCAACAAAAATTATTTTGTTGAAACGAAGTATTCACTTTTGTCGTTTGAATTACTTGATTCAAACACGGATTTTGTTAAATCAACAAAATTATCAGCATTGAGTTGACCAATTACGAAATTTCATTTCAACAAAAGTATTTGTTACTATTCACATTCAATCATTCGATAACAACGGGGTCTATTATAATTAGGGTTACCAGGCGTCCTGATTTATCAGGATACGTCCTGATTTTTTGACACTGTCCTGACTGTCCTGATTTTTGTTTAAAATATCCTGATTTGTCATGAGCGTCAGATTTTTATTTTCTTTATTCTTCTATTTTATTAAAAAGTGATAAATGGAACCTCTAAGTATAAGTATGTTTATCTCTTTTTATCTCTTTTTATCCTATAAACACTGGACATGCTATCTAATTCCAATAAATTCGGGTATGTTCTAAGCCTAACTGTATAGCATTTGAAAATTGCGCGGTTCATCTTCCTGATATTTTGATTTAGTGTCCTAATTTTTTAGTAAAGTCGTCTGGTAACCCTATCCTTCTTGTATAAGTTAAACCACTGGAAATGGTCCCGTTTTTCTTGTTCCATTCATTTAAACAATATGCTACAAATAACAATTAATAATAATCAATTGTTTATTAACAATTTATATACAGTCATGACGAACTGTCAATCTACAGTTAATTTCGAATAAAAATATTTTATTACTATACAATTAATTAAAAATTATACATAAATGTTAATTATCTAATAAATAAAAGCTTCATATAGGGCGTTCTGACTTGTAGAACTTCTGTCGTATTATGAATCATGTTTAATGCACAAACAATTTATTTTGCAAATTTTCTTATAAATAAATTGCTACAAACCAATATGCAATAATTTGAAAATAGTTTAGTTGTAAACTAACTTAGTTGTTCACAATAAATCGTTTATAATCGTTTATAATATTTGCGAAATAAATTGTTTGTGCCTTAAACCGTCGAAAATTACATCAAAATATACTAAAAGATATTAATAAATTACACAAAGCTATAATATTGATCAATAAAAATTAAATGAAATTAATTATAAATCAAAAGTCAATACATTTGTATTACTTTTACACGATACATATAATAAATTTTCTAGTTGTAAATTTTCTGTTATATAACATAAAACTGAATGATTGATAAATACAAATAATCACAAATATATAGAAATAAATAGTGTGAGAAACTTATTGTAATGATGAAACACATTATCTGTATGATGTGTTTTCTAGAGATTGAAAAGTTTGACTAGTCTTCAACAGTTGGGATAATCAACAATTAGTCCCAAACTGTCTTAGAAAATCACCACGTTCGGACCGTTGAATTTGGTCAGAAAAGAAAGAATAACAAGTATTTCCGGAACAGTAATAACAACCCCGTAACTGAGGTTTTACAATCAAAACAATCTCGCAGTAAACATAAGTTTCTTGATAAACGAGAATACATATATAATATATAATACACGAGACGAGTGTCGCTTATATCGTTCGCGCAAAGCTATCCAGTTCGGCGATGATCGGTTATCGCCGATAGCTATCAGAATCTTATCAGCGCGTGGCTGCTCGACCGTGTTTATTAATTGTACGCCACAATTTTGCGTTGACCAATGTAAAGCATTACACTGTGATTAATATACAGAGAGGAAAATGAGGAAAGCTTCTTACATTTAAAATGTTTAAGTATGTGACACATTGTCAGGCTTACAGAAATAATAAAATAAAAAACAAAACTTATTATGCGTTTACACCTTTTTCTATGTAATAGAAAAGGATTATATGTAGAAGTGTATAAATAACTTGGTTTTGAATATTTATTACATGTACGTCGTTAATTTCAAGAATCACGAATTACTAATAACGTATAACAATTTTAACGTATCGACGAATAATTAAAAGTTATAATTTGAAGTTCATCTTCAATTTTCATTTTTAAGTGTAGGCATTCGAGGTCGTTATCTTCTTCGTTGTTCGTCGGATAATTTCATACCAGAAAAACATCTGAGAATCTGACTGTATGCGTTGCTACATACAATTCTCGGAAAATCCAACATTACAAGTGACAAACCTGCAATTAGATGTGCAATGTTAAAATTTATTCCTTTTTTAGATTTATTAACATTTCATTCACAATTATCTCAAGTTCAAAAAAGTCAAAAAAATCGACCGAAAAAAACACTTTCTTTCAAATGTCCGTCATTCTGACATTTTTTGAAATTTTTCCGGTTTTGTTAGTCAGTTCCATTATTTAGACTATATGCTTCACCTAAATATGTTTTTTATGTTTGTAGGTGTCATTTTGCGAAGTGGAAAATTCCTGCAGTTTTGCAGAGGCGTATCGTGGGAATGGGCAAATTCAATGCCATTTTCATTTTACATATATGAAAAAAATTGCATTTACTGATAAAATAATAGTAAGCATTTTGACAAAAAAAAAAAAAAAAAAATCGCTATCTCTCACTAGTTCTGTAAAAAAAATCCAAAATTTGGGTAAAAAAAACCAGAATACGCCCTTAACTTTTTATCTTCTTTCCTTTTATTGCAATTAATTTTGCACTTAACAAAGTTATTCAATATAATAAATTGAACTGAAACGAAGTTTTTAAAATTAAGATGCGTTAATTAATGAACAGAATTGAAAGCGAAATATCGGACAAATAACAATAAAGTCCCCAGTAAAAAATATGCGACTCGTTGACGACTCGTCAACAATTCGAACCCAATTTCTGACTCGTTGACGAGTCGTCAGCGAGTCGAAACCAATTTCTGAGTCGCTGAAGAGTCGTCAGCTAGTCGTCAACAAGGGTTGGCAACTCGGCAGACACAAAAGTCTACCAAGTGTCTTCCAACGTCTCCTAAAGTTTTCCAAAGAATTCTTCTAATTTCTAAGGAATTCCAAAGAATACCGTGGAATATTCAAAAATTCCAAAGAATATCAAAGAATTCCTGGGAATTCCGCGGAATCCTTTTTCATTTTTAACTCAGAAAACGCGAGAAAAAGTTGTTGAGTAAGAATTTCTGGAACCTAACACTTAAAATTGACAATCAATTGTTTATAGTGAAAGTATAGGCTTAATCGATAGGTTATGATAAACCTGTTAACAGTGTAAAATAATTTTAATTAAAAAACAAAATAAACAAAGTTATAAACAGTTTCAGAGCTTTTTCATTTCGAATAATTTTTAATGCAAACAGAATTATTACTTTTTATTGTGAATAATGTCATTGTTTAGATAAAATAAATGTTTTTTTACATAGGAATAAAAAAATTATAAGTAAATTTTGGGTATCACTTTTTCCAACAAAGTTATGATAACTTTTCCACGAGCGCGCACCGCCGCGCGACTATCGCCGCGCGGCGCACGGTGCTCGGCTCACGCGCTCATTTACGTACCGGTATCAACATGACGATTCGCACTCTTGCAAAGTAGTTACTATAATTGAATATTGTATCCTGTTCTTCAATTTCATTTTAAGAGTAAGTTTAATTACATTTTATTTGTTATTTAAAATAAAAAAAATCAATTTATGATGGAGATGAATCCAATTATCATGAACTGATTTTTCTACTTTTTTGGATTGGAAAAAAGGATACAATATTCACTTATAGTTGCTCTTATAGTTCAGTTACTTACCGGTACGTTCAGTTACCGGTACGTTGATGAGCGCGCGAGCAGAGCTCGCGCGGCGGTGCGGCGGTGCGGGCTCGTGGAAAAGTTATCATAACTTTGTTGGAAAAAGTGATACCCAAAATTTTCAAACGGATTTTTAAAGCGTATAAAATTTCCTTTCTAGTCATTTTTTTTAAATTTTACATAGCGTAGAACACCTTTGTTTTTTAATTTACGTATAATTTTTTTATTCCTGTGTAAAAAACATTTATTTATCTAAACAATGACATTATTCACAATAAAAAGTAATAATTCTGTTTGCAACAAAAATTATTCAAAATAAAAAAGCTCTGAAAATGTTTATAACGTTGTTTATTTTGTTTTTTAATTAAAATCGTTTTACACTGTTAATAGGTTCATCATTACCTATCGATTAAGCCTACCCTGATAGAACACTATTTTTTTATACGTATAATATACGTATATAAACATATATTATACGTATTAGAGATAAATAACAGCTAAATGCATAACTAATATACGTATAATATATGTAGTGTTCTATTGGGGTACTTTCATTATAAACAATTGATTGTCAATTTTAAGTGTTACGTTTCAGAAATTCTTACTCAACAACTTTTTCTCGCGTTTTCTGAGTTAAAAATGAAAAAGGATTCTGCGGAATTCCCAGGAATTCTTTGATATTCTTTGGAATTCTTGAATATTCCACGGTATTCTTTGGAATTCCTTAGAAATTAGAAGAATTCTTTGGGAAATTTTAGGAGACGTTGGAAGACACTTGGTAGACTTTTGTGTCTGCCGTGTTGCCAACCCTTGGTCGTCAACGAGTCGATTATTGTATTTTTGACTGGGTCAGTTTCAATATACTTTTGGTTCCATTGAAATTTTGATCAGAAACATTTTTTAAGGGTGTTTTACCATTTAGAAGTTTGAAAAAATCGATCTTTTTTGCGTTCCATTGCACCTTGTATTGTATATTTTGAGGAAGAGGAGGGCCTAATTTACGGTGCTGGCACAGTCGATTAAGGGTAAGAACTCCCGAACATGATGAACAGTCTCGTCGTAATTGTAAACACGTTTATCTCGAAACCCAATTTTTAGTGCTGGCCGATAATTTTTCTCAGCAACTATAAGAGCTACCGATATGAACTTTGGGGATTATGTTTTACATTGTTTTCTTCGGCTAATGACCCGCGGACGTTTCAAAATATTAATATTTAATTCTTTTCCGAGCGCTCTGAATGTGGGAAAAACCGGGGAAAAAATTGATCCCTTTTTTCGTATGGCCGCCATTTTGATACTAATCAATATTTTGACATGACCGAGGTTCATTAGCTAAAATAACTGTCAGTTAATGTCGATTTTTGACAATTAACGTAAACTTAACGACGTTAATATTTTTCATTAGCTTATGCAGCCTTTCTTAAAATACATAATATATAATATATATATAATATATAATATAATACATAATACATAAGTGGCGCATTCGAAAAGCAACATTATTTTGTAATAAAAGAGGACGCACTTATGTGAGGTGAATTGACTGTCCTCTTTTATTACAAAATAATGTTACTTTCCGAATGCGCCAATAGACAGGAAATTATAGTGTTCACTTATTATTTTATAAACGTTACCCTAGTCACGTTCTTCCGCAAATGAATTGGGGATAAAATTAACAGGCTACTCTTTTATTAAATAATTACATCCATAAATAGTAGTTTTCAATGCTAGGCGTCAAAGTGAATCTTTTCTGGCGGGTTGGATTTAACAAGCCTCGCCTTCGGCTCGGCTTGTTAAATCCAACCCGCCAGAGATGATTCAGTTTGACGCCAAGCACTGAACAATATTTTTCCTGAAACCCCCATCGAAATTGCCACTATTTGGGATTGTTTTGAGCGTTTCAAAGTTTGACTTTTTCGGACAAAAGTGAGGTTATGCCGGTGAAAAGTCTACTTTTTACCGCGCTGCGCGATGTCAGAAAAGTCAAACTTTGACCGCTCAAAACAGTCTCGAAAAGTGGCACTTTTGATGGGGGTATCAGGAAAATATAATTATCATCCATATATATAATTACAGTGGTTCAAGGAACCATTTGTAAGTTTGCATTTATTTATAAATACCGCTAACTGTTAATAAGAGAACTTATTATATCACGTTTTATAAGTATATACAAGAGTCATTGAAATGTATGATTACGATATCTTCTCCTATAATGGTAAACACTGACGCAAAATGTGTGAAGTTTTACCGGGTAAATGGTATCATCACAGTGAATGGGACGTCACGCTGGTTAAACTTACAGTTATTTCAAAACGTAAAAATGATTTTTTTTACCTGCATGATTGGACTCCCTGGATTCCTGTGACCCTTTCTTCGTCTCTTACTTTGATTTCAAGGAGGGTGGAACCATAGGTCCAACACCTTGTAATTTAGTTGAAAGATGGCGCTGAAAACATTTATTACATGCGAGCTCCAAGCGCCATCTTTTGATATTACTTTCCAAAAATGTCAAGGTATAGCAAGGTATGGACCCTTTGGTGGAACGATCAACAAAATGTAAAATTTAAATTTAAAAGTGAAGTTATTTAAAGACTTAAATAAATTACTTTTTTAATAATTTTCAAGTCTCTTCACTGTACACTTCCTCAGATATTTAATATTAACTTTCCATGTAAAGCGTATGACAGACTACCAAGAAGTGTGTATTATAAAAGATGAAATATATTTATTTATAAGTAGACTTGGATTTGACTAGAGAGACATGTTCCACCCTCTGTGATATAACAAACACGTCAGCAACTGTAAAAAAATTGTTAGAAAATTCTGGGCGCTAAACAGCAACCACAACAGCGCAAAATTTTGCAGCTGAGCGCTTTAAGCAGCTGAGCGCATATAGCAGCACATAACGAATTTCAATCAAAGGCGCTCATGGCTACCAAATAAATTACAAAATGTAGCATTACGCATTTGCAGATACATAAATAGCAAAGCGATTGAACTTTTATTTTTGTGTAAAAGAGGTAATTATTGCGAGCACCACATTATAGCGATGCTAAAACACAGCCAAACATACTTTGTATTAGTGATATATGGGAAATAGCATACGTAATTGTATTATTTACAGCGTTTATGTAAGTTTTATAGTCACCCATTCTTTGGCCTTTATTAAATTTGTTCGTTTCCTGTTTTCATTTCGGCGACAAGAACCGAACGCTTACTAATCCTAAGATTCATTGTAGTAAGGAATAAGAACATTTGATTATGTGACTGAAGTTGTAAACGTTTTTTTACAAGCAAATTCGAACTTAGAAAAAAAATGTACAAAGTAAAATTTGATTTTTCGTACAAATTTTGTATAAAAAGTACAGGAAAATGTAGAATTAAGTGAAATATAATGATTCAGATAATTTTGTGCTATTTTCCGACGTTTTTCATATGATTGTAGTCTAAGTAATAACGAATTTCACTTGAAATTGTTCTAAGTTTGAATTCGTTGAAAAAAAATAGTTTGGAACTTCCTTCACATATTTATTTTACGAAATTTCGTTTATATGTTTACGTTCGATTTTTTAGTTAGGATCGATTATTATATTACCATACATTCATATTGTACATCGATCAATATCAACAACCTACGAGTGCTAATTATTTCTTCGTCGCTTTTTATATTTTACAAATAATATAAAGCGCTGAAAAAATTTAAAGTTACACTGATGGTTTTCTAATTTGACATAAGACGCACAATAGTTGAACATTGGGATTGCTAACATCAACACCGTTATAATTGTCAGGAAGACATTTTTTGTGCAACCAACGATTACACCCATCGCACATATACCCATCATAAGCACCACGTTGTGCTGTCCACTTTTTACTCATACATGCTAAACAGTTGTCTTTCATTGAAGGGCATCGCTCAAGTATTTGTTGTGCGACGTACCGTCGATATTGCCAAATATCAAAATTTTCATTGTATAAAGGTAGGTTCATAGCCAAACAGTCCATATAATGAATTACGAATAATCCACAGTTGACTTTGTCTTCTTGTTCATCGTATTCAACTTCACTGAATTGAAGTTTCCACTGAATATCACACAAATTATTTTTAACATTTTTGAAACATTCCAACGTATATTTTCTGAAATTTTTTGCGTACCGTTCAGCAAGCAAAACATTTTCAGGATTAAGCGAATCATAAAACGTTAACGTTTCTTGCTCAATGTCTGCGACAAAAAGAACAAAGTGATTCACATTGTGAACAGGCATGAAAATTCTTCCAGACAAAGGTTCCATGATATTATACATACACCATGCTCTTTTTTTCAATTTGTGTGCATCGGCACCAAGTAGCTGTTTAGTGTGATAAGTCGGTAAGTATAAAACGTTCGGCCACTCATTTCTAAGAATTCGACTATATGCGTATACATCTATAATTTTACTACTAGTGTAAGATTTTTGATCACACAAGGCTCTGAAATCTGTATTAAATACAGTTATACTTTCCTTAATTCCTAATGGATTGTCTGGTATTTTTGGGTATCGACATATTATATAATCTCGATTACCAGTATCTTGACCATAATACTCAGGATCATTAAATAATCCATTCTGCATCGCGTTAATAGATTTAGAATTGTCGTCCACTTTATTTCCACTCGTTGGTGAATTTTTTTCTACTTCTGACGTTTCCATTGGAATAATGGATAAATTGTCACAGTGGTCTTTCAGTTGTTCGGAAAATTCAGAGATTTTTCTCATCTTGTTTTCAGAAGATTGATTCTCGGGTAGTAAAAAGGAATCCTGAGCAACTTTCCTTTTAGTATTTTTGCTTTCATTTTCTGCAGCAAGAACAGTGCTTGAAAGAGGAGGATGAAATTCTAGTAATGTTTCCAATGTTTCATTGCTTTCATTTTCCTTTGTTTTGGCATCGTCAACATTTAATAGTATGTCACACATCAAATGATTGCGACCTTTAACTTTTTGCCCTCTTTGCCACTGAGCAATTGCACCCTCATTTTGAGAATCAATAGATTTTTCTTGATCTACAATGATTCCTTTCATCTGCAATCTTTTACACAATTTTGACTTGTAGTCTCGCATTATTTCGATGAAATCTTTTGGTGCATTATGTTTAAAAGACTTCAATGTCTTATGTTTTACAATATTAAAGTGTCCTTCAACTGATGCATTGCTAAGCTTAACTTTATTTGGTTGTACAAGCGATAAAATAATAGCAGTCCAAATCGGACTAAACGGCATTTTGTTTGTCGTAAAGTAGGCAGCGAATCCTGGTGCATAGTATTTGTTGGTATTGTTTCCTTCATCGCACTGTATCTCATTTTTCACTGCCAAAAAATCAGATTGAAAAACTGCGTTGTAGGGCGATTGAGCACGCAATGTTTTTGCACTTGCCCTTTCTTCATCAAAGAAAACATCATCTTCTTCTTTTTCAGAATAATGGACTTCATTATTACTTTCATGTGAGGTCATGATTGATTTCGCATGACATTGCAATCGTTTAAAAGCTTCCTCACATTCTTTCACATCTGTCGTACAAAGTACCGTCATTACAAGTCGATAAACATTACGCAGATGTTGTAAATCAGAACATCGTAATAACAACCCTGTTAATTCTAATATTAATGTTTTTACTGGTTTAGTATTCGGGAACTTTTTATCAATAGTCCGCGATACTTGATGTTGAAAGTGAGAGGTACATGATTGTATGCTCACAAAATTAGAAGGTAATGGCTTGACTCCTGTATTGGCATCGTAACAAGTTTGTAAATACGCTTGCATACTCATGACATTGAGTCCTTTTGCGATTGCATTCATGGATGCCCAGCACCAGTCGGTGGTAATAGTTTTTATTTTGAAATTTCGTTGTACCTCTCTTTCCACAAAATGCTTGTACTGAACAAACATGTTTGTAAGAGACGGTACACTTTGATTGGATGTTATCATCTCTAGCACAGGGACCGTTGTTTGCAATTTGTTGACAACAAGTGCATGATAGAACACTCTTCTGTCAAAACTGTCATCAGGTTTTCGAACAACACTTCCAGTAGCGTCGAAGTAAGCTATTGTTTCGCTTTGTGTTGCAAAATATTGTTCTTTGGAGAACATTATTACTGTAAATGGATTCATAAATAATCTAATGTACGGATCATCTGTTCTTAAATCCTCCGTTAATCTTTGATTGACATCTAGTATATCTTTCGACGTCGTGTATTTTGGTCGTTCTTTGTTTTCACATCTCGCTTGTTGCAATACTTTTACTGGTTTCAAATTTTCAAAATTTCCCCGTGTAGCGGTATTTATGTCAGTTTGATTGACTAATTTGTCGAAGTGTTCTGTTGGTAACTCTTTTTGCAGTAACAATTTCGTGAGTGTACGTTTTCGTGCACGTAATTGTTCATAATTCACTTTACCAGTGTGATGAGTCACCTTCTTTAGATCGCAATCTGTAGCATACAAAAAAACTGTGCAATATGACTTATTTAAATCTCTTATATCATATTTGAATCTGGGATGACTTGGATTATTTTCTTCTCCTTTACATTTGCTGTACAATGCTATACTATCTTCATTGTTCCTATAACTGTAAAACGTAAGTACACAAGGTACTATGTTTTGCTTCATATAGTCCCGCAAAGTATCACGAATCAGATCACGATCAAATTCTACAGTGTAAACAACTTCATTGCCAAGATTACCGGCAGTGGAAATACGTTTTTTTAGAATTACTTCCCGTTCTATTTGAAATTGCTTTTCTGTGTATTGAAATTTGTAAGAAGGTTTCACAGGAGGTGCCACATAACGTTGTTTGTCATCACTCATGTCGATTATCTCTTCATTATTTACCGTCTCTTTAGTAAATTCATACTTTAATTTAAAACAGTTTTTGTCTATTAAATTTACTTCACGATGTTTTAATGAACTGAGGAGTAGATGTTCATCATCGTCGTCGTCAACTTCTGCAGAACTTACAAAATCTTCTTCGAAAGATCCAACATCGGAAAGAGACTGTACATCATCATCTTCATCATCATTTTCTCGATCGACGTAATTTTCCATTGCGATCTCGCTGGCAGCTTCCACTTGCTGAGGTAGATGAAGTGATTTAGCTGTATTCTCTTTCTCAATTACAAAATTATGACCATCATTATATTGAGTTTTGTTAAGTATAAGAAATTCCGGTACTTTACTAACTACTGTTTCGGGATCTTCTGCATTACATAACATCCTTTCAAATACACCACTTTCATTTTCAATCACGTTCCTTTCGTTAATTGGATCACAGGACTTACCTCTAATTGTATTCGCGATATTATCATTCGGAACATCGTTACGGTTTTCAACATCATTATCTTTCTGTTTTTCGTTTGATTCACTTTTATTTTCTTTAAGATCTAATATTTCCTTGACTTTATCGCGTAACTTACCTTTATTACTTTCCCACATAAGTTTTAACTTATTTCTATTTTCCTTACAAACGGTCTTTTGTAATTCTTGGCATACCTGAAAGTAAAAATAAATTTCTGAAATATTTCGTAGAACATATATACGTTGAACTACCTACGCAAGATTTTTAATTCAGTGACTAAAATTGTTACAATGTGAAAAGATATATCTGTGTAGTTAGCACCTCGCAAATGCGATTTAAAAAAGTTGAAAATACGCCTACAATTATGTCCAACTTTTTTAGCCAGCCATCAAAAAGCCTTCAATAGAATGTTTGACATTAAAGTCATAATATTATTGGCTTTTTGAAGAGATCGCAAAATACAAAAACATTGGTTAGGACTGTGCAAATTATCAAGATTATTGAGAAAAAATTCTAAAGTTTAGATCATTTGACTTATGGCTTTTTAGAAGATGAGAAAAAGAAAAATGTTGGGCAAAATGGAGCAAAACTTAGGAAAAATTTAAGGTTGACAGTTAGAGAAATTTTATATTAATTATTGCAATTAAAAAGATTTAAACGTACCATGCTACGTAGAAGTTGGGGAACATAACAAAAAATTAATTGCTATTAATATGAAATCTTTAAGTATTACTACAAACATATCAGTTTGTACTGTATATAACGTTTTCCTTTTTAAACCCCGATTAAAATTTACTACGTGTGACAGTAAATTGCCATAACAAAAGTAGTAGTTATTTGACTTTTTGACTTTTTTGATACTTCGGTATCGATAGGTCGAGGTTTCACTCAGTCTCTCGAGTCTTTTCAATACTCAGACTACTCAACACTCTCGCGCTCACGCGCAATATCACGACAATTCAAACCAAACCGTCCTTTACTTTGAAATCAGTTACGCGGTTTCAATTATTGCGACGGCCACGGAAATTATTCTTTTTTTACAGCGTCGGTCGCAAACAATAATATTTTTCTCTTAATGTATATGAAACTTCAAAATCATACTTGGGGGTGCTAACTTCACAGAGTTACAAAATATCACGGCGAGAGTCCATAACAGTTTACGACAAACAATTTGCAGAACGACTATTTGCCAAAAACTAATTACCCAAAGTTTGTTAACAAAATAATTGTAGAAATTATGCATACACAATGAGAAAAATGTTAACGTACTTTTCCTCCCAATGGCTATAGTCGGATAAAACGGTGAAATTTAAGCCACCTCGAAAACGAAAACAAGGTTCTCTTAATAAAAAAAGTTCCTTGGAGTATATTTTTGTAGCTATTTACAACAATTTTGAGTGATGCAATCATTTATTATACAGGCTTAGTTAGAAATATCAATGTGTAAATAATATCTTATATTGTCAAGTTTGTAATATTTTCTACACTGAGAAAAAAAGACAGTGATTTTGATTGTAAAACATGGTCAAATTTGCCTTTGTAACAAAGTAGGAGCACCAGGCAATTTTTCCTTGGTCAGAAAGTAGTTTTACTTGGTAAGAAGCTATTCTGATTGGTTGAAAGTTTTCGCCGGTGAAAATATTGCTACATTGCCACGAAAACCGACAAAATTTGCTACAATATCAAACAAAATTTGCACAATTCTCGCTTAGCCGATTTAACCGATTTCTACTTTATTTTCCTCTTAGTGCAGATCAATGAAAGTATAATACATATGGTATACCAGATAGAAATTATCAACGTTTAACTGACGCGACGTGACAATAGAATCAACATCATATAGATGTTAGCATGTGACGTTTGCGAACAATGTTTCTGCAACATCAGATTGATCGTTTGTCAACGTCGCGCTGACGTCCACAGTTAACATCGCCGAACGACGTAAAAATAACGCTAGACTAATGTTGTTTTTTTACAACATAAATTCTTATTTTCTCCTTGGCGTGCCCAAAGTAGTTTTGCTGTAACATATTTATTATTTCCAGCTCGTGATATTACGAGTGAAAAGAAGTTGATCAGATTTCGATCAAAAATTGATCGAAATCGATGACGATCTCGATGTGATCAAGAAGTGATTTATCAAGAGATAACTCAGTCGATGTAGGTAGAAATACAGAAGGTTTTGTGGAAAAAAAAATTTTTTTTAAGTCAATTCTTGGTCAGGCCAAGGAATTAGCTTAGGTAGCTCATAATTGATCAGTTTACTACTGAGTTTATTACACTGAAAAATATATGATTTCATAAAGTACAATCACTGATTGAATTTTGAATGCATGTCACATGTGCCCATGTTATTTCCTAACAATGTTAGTACTTTTCTTGAGCGCGCTACTTAAGGTGATTGCTCAAGTCTGGTGCCACGGAGTTAGTGTCTTTTTAAATTACAATTTCTAATGATAAAATTAAAACTTTTAAAGATAATCCAGACAATGCTCGATAATGGGAGAATGATTTGAGCTGCTTCAATCGCAATTTCTTAAATAATTGTAGGCTGTGAAACTGCCAAAGCATTTTTTTCCACCTCAAAAGTTTTGGCAGTTTCTGCATTCGAACAAGAAGAAGAAATTAATTTGTACAAAATAAAAAGCATTCTCTCAGAGCGATACAATTGCTGGATTATATTCATTTTGCATAATTATTAATTTTAACAATGTTATTTAAAAAAGACTAATCTAGTAATAATAGCTTGAACAATCACCTTAAACTCTTCAGTACGCTTTAGGAAATTCCGAACACTGCTAGGAAATTACATTGGCACATGTAATATGCATTCAAAATTCAATCAGTGATTGTACTTTATGAAATCATATTTTTCTCAGTGTACTGATTACTTATGAGCTAACTGAGCTAATTTCTTCGCTTGAAAAAGAGTTGACCTAAAAAACAATTTTTTTTTATAAGACCTTATTAAATCTATCTACATAGACTGAGTTCTCTCTTCATAGATCACTTCTTACTTCTTGATCACATCGAGATCGTCATCGATTTTCATCAATTTTTTATCAAAATCTGATCAACTTTTTTTACTCGAGATATTACGAGATTCATCAAATAATTTAAATTTACTATTCGCAAATGTTGCTTTTTCTTTCCCAGAGGAAAACATCTATTTTCAGTGCTAGACTCGCCTTCGGTTCGGGTTGTTAAACCCCACCCGCCAGAAAAAATTTACTTTGACGCCAAGCACTGAACGATATGTTTCCTGAGACCCCCAACAAAAATGCCACTATTTGAGGCTAATTTGAGCATGTCGAGGTTCGACTTTTTCGGACAAAAGTGAGGTTATGCCGGTGAAAAGTCTAGTTTTTACCGCGCTACGCGATGTCAGAAAAGTCGAGGTTTGTCAGCTCAAAACAGTCTCGAAAAGTGGCACTTTTGATGGGGGTATCAGGAAATTCATAAATATTCCAGTTTTACGTTCCAACGACCAATATTAAACAATTCATAAGTTTTAATTAATTGCAATTACATTACAACACTGTAATATTTTAATGTTATGTTTTATTTATTTAATATGTTAAGAATAAGAACAATAAGTCGCAATATAAATTATAGAGAAATATTGTAAAAAAATGTTCGCAATAATGATTACGTTACAAACGAAAGTCGTATAACGACAAAAAGATAAAAATGTAGATATAAAAAAAAATAAATAAAAGAAAGACTTGTCGCTCCCGGGGACGGTGCCGAAGCTGTAAGCGACAATCAATTGATGGCAGAAGATTTCACTGCCTCCTGGTGATCAGTTGAAGTTTCGTTACCAGTTGCAAATCGTCAAATAATAGAGAACCTTGGGCATGTGAATATCCACTCAACTGGCGGTAGTCATCGAAACCTCTTCACTATATATACATATAAAAAAATATATACATCAGCATTTAGTTACGTTTTAGTCACAAAATATAAAATGACTCACCGAGGTTTATCGTCTACAAATACTTTGGCACCGGTGTGCACTCGCACCTCTCGGTTTTTCTCCTCCGGGACGCGATAAGCTAATGAGCGCGTGTTGCACTGCACACGCCGGACACACAATTCGGCCAATGTTGGTTTACGACCGAAATTGCTCGAGTCAATTTTCTCCCATCTCTCACTTTATTAACAGGAGCATCGCATTCGCAGACTATTTTAATACGGTCGATTCGTCGTAAATATGACATTTTAATATGTAAATAAGTTAGTTTATTTTTCGAAAAATTGCTTCAAGAATAATAATCAATTTTTAATAATTAATGTAAATTGTTGAAATTATTTTATTCCGAAATCATAATTGGCATAGATTTAAATGATGTTTCCAAAAATGTACGTGTTTATAAACAGAGTTTCTAAAGTATAGTGGCTTTTGATTTGTGGTAGAGGGAGCGGAGAGAGCGAAGCATAGCGAGTAACTTGAGCGACGTGAGGGTGGTGGTCCAGGGGGCAGAGGTGAAGGGTTCGGGGACGAAGTCCCCGATAAATAGGGTTCATAATTATAATGCATACACTACAAAAACAGGTGCCTTGTTGTAAGTCACTTTTAACAGAATAGACACTAAAAGTTTGTTACAATAAGACACTTTTTATAAAGTAGACGTGAATAAGTGACTAAACGACTTAAATTAAGTCACTTTGTTATTAGTAGTATCATAATAAATAATAAATTATTAAATTCATACTCATACTTTAAAATGAAACTGTTATGCAGGTATAAACTGCGAGTTTACATACTTCTCATATTTAGTAAAAATAGTAAAAATATCTGTGAAAACAATATGAAAAGTAAGCTGAATCGTAATGTATACCTGTGTAATATTTTCATTTTAAAATATAATGTTTTAATCATAGATACGAATTAACGATTAATGTTTTAATGTTTATTTACAATCTACATTATGTATTACATTGAATTTACAACACTAAATTTTAAAACAATTCATGGTTTTAGTTGAATTTTTTTAGATATTTCTTGTGTTATTACTGCATCCCCCTCGTTAAATTGAACCCCCCCTACAGAAGGCTCCGCCCCCACGTCGCTTCGGTTGCTTGTTACACTTGACTCCCTTTGCTTCGCCACAGAACTAAACGAACAACGAGATAGATATTTTTAACAAATTCATGTACATTCCAGCCGCATTACATTTTGAATAACTTTACTTATTAATCATAGTTAATTATTTTAGCCGAAAAAAACAGGGATTCTGACCGCACCGGAACCGTTATCAGGAATGGATTCAGAACCGCTTCTTGATGGAACTGAAACCGAAACCAGTCCCTTTTTTAAATAATATATGCAACTGAACTTGTAATTTCCTGGATGGGGAAGTTGTACGGTTACCAGAGACCTCGCGCTGGATTCCGTTCTTTGGATCCCCATAAGATGCCACGCCCCTGGACCTCACTCAGTGCTCCGCCCATCAAACCTGTCTTACAATTTTGTATGTAAGTCTACACCTTCTGTGCACTTGTTGTGGCAAATAAAATGTGTAACTGGTGATTTAAGTTTATGTTTTCACCAACGGAGGTGCCGACAAAAACTGCTGTTGACATAGTATAATGGTGCGCATGCGCAGCCCTTAAATTACACTATGCAGTGTTGATTTTAGGTAAATCGCATTTTTGGGTGTTGAAAATGAATGACACTCTGCTGAGTGTCTCCTTCTACTGTAACTCACAAGAATTATGCAACACTGTATTGAGTGTTGAAAAGTGTCCGATATAGTGTTGTTTTTGACTCCGACTTTGCTAACACTCGACACCAAAACATTCAACACCTCTAACTTTTTACTGTGTGTGGGATTGCAAAACACACGGTATTTTAGTTTTAATGCAATTATTTTATTAAGTGAAGCCTCTTTAAAAAATTAATTTTAACTTACTTTTAATTTATTTCTATGTTTCATAACAAAGTTATGTAGTTTTGAACAGAAGTCTGCAATTTTGTGTTCCTCAAAGTCCGAACGGTGTTCGAAATTGAACAAAATTTGAAGCATTTCTCTATATCTTCATTTTTCCACATATTGAAAATACATAACCTCCTTAAGTTACATTGGGCGCTTACGGCGCTTTGGATCCGGATCCGGATCCAAATCAGGATCCGCCCAGCGTCCGTAAGCGCCCATTATATAATTAAATTCCCACCGTTGTAGCTAGTTCCAAATTATTAAAAAATGATTAAATAACGTTTTTAAACTAATTTTATAATTTATTATTCAAGGGAAGAAAAGAAAACCACTACACGCAGAAAAATAAATCTTTAAACATTATTGGTTGTTCAATACGAGTTACCCCTAATAACACAGTTAACGTAAAATTGATGTTAAGCGGTGTCCTCATTTTAACACAAATTTTACATCAACTTTAACATAAATTTAACACAAATTTTACGTAAAATTAATAAAAGATTAACGCAAATATCAAGAACTACAAAATTTAAAAACCTTTTAAGTTTAATAAAAAATATTTTAAAGGTTAATTAAATGAAAAATACTGTTAATATATAAAATATGAATGTTGCAGTTAAAAAAAAAAGTTTTGTATATTCGATTTGCAATGGGAAACGAAATTTATTAATATTGGTACTGTTTTTAAATAATATACAGTCGTACTTCAAGAAAACAACTTATAAAGGGAGAAAATATGTAATAACTTCATATAATTCACTTTTTTAGAATAAAGTGATTGTTAATTTAATGTAATAATGTTATGCTGAATTTACGTAAAATTTATGTTAACACGTGTTGACACTAAATTAACGTTAAATTTGCGTTAAAATGCGGACACTGCTTAACATTAATTTTAAGTTAACCGTGAATGTTAAGGTGTGTTATCAGGGACCAAACTGAGTTATAAAGACAGGACAAATGCCAAAAACCAGGAAAATTTACCGAACTGTTCAGTTAACATTATTGTTTATTAATAATTTCGAGTCAGCTACAACGGTGGAAACTTGAATGGGTAATGATACTGCAAAATTCAGTTTAAAGCAATATTTGCCGGTCTTGATGGACATATGATTTTTGTTTTTATCATTCGTCCGAGTGGTACATGTAAAAACTTATTAATTAAGTTGGTCAAATTATAATAATATAGTATACTATAAAATTATAAAATTATAAAATTAGTTCAAAAACATAATGTAAATGAATGTAATGAATATATAAACATGTCAGTGTCTCAACTTGAGACATTTTACAGACATCGCCATTTACAGTGGTAGTAGTAAATTTTGGATGAATACAATTGTTTTGCAACACATGAAATAATTCATGTCTACCTGAGCTAGTTTCACCAAAACATTGTCTAATATTGAACGCGATATTTTAGTATACACGCAGGAAAATAATACTGTAAATTTTCCTATAAATTTGGGAAAGCGACCTTATGGGTGAACATTATTCCAATAAATTTATAGGAAAAGAATGTGCAGACTGTTATTTATTTATTTATTTTTTTTTTTTTTTTTCAGGAACGGCAATCCTGAGGTCGCTTTCTTAAATTTATGGGAAAATTTACTGTTAATTTTTTTGCGTGTATCAATGTTACAGAAAAAGTAATTCATTCTACTTATAATAATTGCAAAATACAAACAACATTTACTTTTTTAATACTATAATATAATAATTTAATTTTTAAACTATATAGTTATCGTTGTGTGAATTTGTAATAATAATATCGCTCCAAAGGGATTTGCTTGGAAGAGACATATTAAGATGGCACAACCATTTGAGCACACACGAGGTATAAAATAAAAATCACTTGCACAATATTTAATGCTAATTGAATATCATGAGTAATAATTTATTACCACGTATTTAAAAAAAGATACTATGGTTGTGCTAGCTTGCCTGCAAGCAAGCACACACGAAGTATTAAATAAGACAATTTCGCTCGAAGACTAAGGCACCTAATTTTTTGCTCGACGACTAGGACACTTGAAATTGTGCTCGAAGACAAGGACGTCTCAGTAACTATTGAACGTTTTTAATTGAAATGTATAAATTGATATGCAAGTTATTGAATGAAATTGATTGAATGAATGAAAGAATAAAAACTTTGGACAATTATCAGCTAAATAATAACTCTAAAATTGGATACAATTTTTATAATAATTGATTAACTGCAAACTGAGATATTCAATATTAAAGTATAGTATGTATAAGTTTATGCATCATATTCGTTAACATTGATATTGAATATTTTAGTTCACAAATAGTGAAGTATTATAAAAATTATATTCAATATAATAGGTAATATTGTGTAGCTAATAATTGTTCAGTTTTTATTCATTCATTAATTTATTCAATTTCATACAGTAATTTATATATTAATTTATAAATTAATAACGTTCAATAGTTACTGACATGTTCTTGTCTTTGAGCAAAATGTAAAGTGTCCTAGTCCTCAAGCAAATTTGGAGTGTCTTACTCTTCGAGTAAAATTGGAGGTGTTTCAGTCTTCGGCAAATGTTTGAGTTGTTCAATTCTTCGTCTGGAGTGCCGATACAATGTTGTTCCAAAGGAAATACGGCAGTCATTTTCACTGGTAATTGTTCCATTTAATTACAGGCAATAAATACTGCAAGATACACTCACCTTCTGAGTTAAACTACCATCTGCATAAGAAGTAAGGGAAACATCAGAGAGGCTTGCCACATTCTTCGCAAGGGATTTAGCAACATTATCCACCGAAATGTTGCTGCAAAATATTTTTTTCTTTGAGGCCGACATTATTTACGGGCACCAAAAACACAGAGACACTTTTTATAACAATACAAATAATTACTCGCAACTGTCGTTTCTTGTTTCGAACAACGGACAACAGTCCTAATGTATGTCACAAACAACAGTGAAGGTAGTAAACAGGCATGTTTACAAACCTTTTTGAACGGTCATGTGGATAATATTAAATGTATGGCACACGCGAAAAGTCATTTCAGCTTACATTAATAAAGGACACACAATTCAGCCTACATAAGCGCGTCTTTGCATAATATTTGGCGCATTCGAAAATTAACATTATTTTGTAATAAAAGAAGACGCACTTATGTGTGGTGAATTGTCTGTCCTCTTTTATTGCAACATAATTTCCGTTTTCTGTTTAGAACAACTGGTGGAGTTAATAAAGGATGCACTTATGTGAAATGAATTGTCTATCCTTTATTAACTCTACCAGTTGTTCCAAACAGAAAACTGCTATTATTATTATAGCCTCTAAATGTTACTCGAAGACGCTGAAATTAATGAAATGACTTTAACGGCTAATTAAAAAAAGTAACATTTTTTTTACTTTTTTTACATTCAACCGATTGAGTCTGCCTATTTCCGGCCTCATAACAATTTTCGTTTTCTTTTGCCGATTTTCATTTCTTTTTATTTGATTCAGATTAATTCAAATACAAAATCAAATTACATTGGAACACATTTTTTTACAAATTTTTTTTTTGCCCCATTTCATCTTAATTGACTTTATCCTTCCGTTACTGCCCTAGTAAAACGAAAAATATATTGTTAATATGTTAACAATGTATTATTCGTGAATAGTATATTAAAAATAATAGTAATAATAATAAAATTAATAGTATATTAATAATACATTAATAATATATTATTAGTATATTAATAGTATTGGATAATCAACGTAACTTTTTCGGTTACATTTTTTGGACATTTTTTGGTAAAATGTTTTTTACCAAAAAATCTGTTGTTTAAACCAGGGTAATTATAATTTGGAGTTTTTTTTCGTGTCAATTCGAAATTAATTTCGACAAATAAATGGTACTAAATTTTAATAAAAAATTGTAATTTAATTTTACATCTGTACAATTATTGCTTTATAACATACAAAAATTACAATTAGTGTAATTACAATTACTATAATTACAAATACACTTCATTGCAATTATCATGGAAAAAGTAGAAAAAGTGTTCCCATTTATTTTCAAGGTATGGTCGATACCTCGTTTCGGTATAAAAGGTGTCCTCGACTAAAATTCAGAGGAAATATTAATAAAGGACATACTTGTGTTGGCTGCATTGTATATTTAATTTGTTGTCATGCACGCAACGTTCACATGTAAAAGAAATACAGTGATTTTAAGAACTGAGGGTACACCTGATTGGCTGTATTGACTGTTTTAGAGGAGGTGCTAAGTGGCGTCTTCCGATTGCACCTCCCCCTGTGTAGTAGGCATTACACATTCTGTTCGCCTTTTCCTGCCACTGTAAAGGAAGTAATTCAGTGGAAAAAAAGGAAGAGAAATTGAGAATGGATAACGAAGGCGTAAGTTATATTTATTACATAGTTAATTGAATACCCTTAAAGTTAATTGAATACCCTGTTTTGGTTTTTTTTCTTAACTTTTTTTAGAAAGTGTAGTGGTTAAAATGTGTCCACGTGTAACATGCTTTTTTATTTTTGGAAGAAAAAAATTTTATTCGGTATAAAAATTGCGACGTACAGTTTTAAAGAAGCCGGGAAAATTCCACGTTGATTACAAATAAAACCTTCTAGTTTAGGTTGTAAACTTTTTAAGGCAAAGTTATGGCATAACCGTCTACATTTTCAGGTTAATAGTAATAACAACAGGGTCGGTCATCAGAATACATTGGATGTATGTGATAATGTAATCGAACACGAGTTCAGCCGACGTATGTTAAACAGTAGGTGACAGCTAATCAAAATAACATTTTTCCTATGTTTTAACATGTGTCGGCTAATCTGGTGTTCGACTGGATTATTGGGTAGCCAACAGCTACGCAAAACATTTACGTAAAGTTTATACAAATGTAACTTCCCGTTGTACTGCGATATTGACATAAATCATTTACATTTAAAATTAACAAAAAATTGTTTATTCCAAATTTACAAACAGATTAAATAAAACTTTCTTTTCTTTTTATAAAGTATGAAATTTCTACAAAACTTGATGTTTGTATAAGATTTATGTTAATAATACAGGATAATGAGGAGTTACATTTGCATAAATTATGATAATATTTAAATTTAAAATTCACCAAACATTCACATAGTCGTACGAAATGTAAAACATGAAATAAAAAACTACAGTAGTACACAATAAATTAATACAAAATATTGAACTTTCATAATTATGCTTAAAACTAATTACAGCAGACTTCAACGAATATGGAAACGGCGGACCAGGTATCATTTGTTGATACGCCGCAGTTAGTAAATGAACTGCAGGAGCGAGACAAAGTGATTCAAGAGCTAAAATCACAGCTCGACC
Organism: Aradophagus sp. ZL-2020; assembly: GCA_022817685.1. NCBI lineage: Eukaryota > Metazoa > Arthropoda > Insecta > Hymenoptera > Scelionidae > Aradophagus > Aradophagus sp. ZL-2020. The sequence goes on from JABFOV010001292.1 coordinate 24,617, forward strand.
AAATGAAAAAACAGCTCGCTGACATGAATGAAGAAGAAAAAAAAGGGATTAATCAAAGTAAACAGAAAAAAAGTACTCAAGGGACTTCGAATAAAGAAAACGGTAATTGTATAAAATATGTAATTGCTATTATAATTATTAATAATAATAGTATAATAAATATTTAAGATAATTTATTTAGCGAGCAACAACACAGAAGTAATACAGTATGATGAAAATGAAATGAAATAAATAAATTAACGTAAATATCAATTAACACTTTTAAGTACGTAGTATGTAAATTGTATAAACGTATAGGATATTTGCAATATTTTTTTACGACTAATTCACAACAGGCAATATGATGTTCATCAAATATCACAATTGACACTCATTTGCTTAAGCATTTTAGCACATTTGATGTATTATAAAATATTATTGTATTGTGTGATTTACCTCTCCCACAGAACATCAAACTTTTTACATTCGAAATTAATTAGATTTGACATTTGCTGAAAAAGAAGATGAAAACTGTAATCACTGTAAAAACGAAAGAAACTTGAACGAACCCTCAATAATGACGCTTAATATTTTCAGATAAACCATACCGTGGAAGTCGAGGGGGGCAAAAAAGGCGAGCATTCATTAATATGGTCTGCGACTTTTATGGCACTAAGCCATATTACAAAAAAAATGATAATAATAACAAGCAGTAATTTTTATAAAGTATATTATAAATTATAAATGAAACATTTATTCTAAATAAAAAATGACAAAAAGTATTTCTGAGCAGCATTTATTTAAATTTAAGAACATCAATTTCAAATTACTCAAAGAATTAAAAAATTACAAAGAAATTACTTACAAATTAGTGGAGAACATATATCACAAATTACTGGAAAACAAGTACTGCAGGAAAAGTATTTTGTTTGACACAAGTAAAAGTTAATTTTTCATTTCTTAGTTTGAAAAAAAGAGAAAACAATATTTATAAAAATAAGTATAATATTGATGTCTTGCGGGAAGAAATTAAGCGAAGTCGATATACTTTTGGTGAGTGTAAGGTCAAATTTTAATTAAACTTTCGGTTGGCGCAAAAAACCTAAAAGAAATCATAGAAGATGTGAATAATGAGTTCATCAAATTTAAAAATGACGAAAAAGTTTTTTTGCAAATTTCAAAAAATTGTTTGCAAGTAATTGTGTTTTATCATTTCATATTTCATTACAATTTTTTGTATTTTGTAAAATAACTGTGAATAATGAAAAATTGTTGGAACTGTAACTTTATTACATACTTTTTAAATTTTTTATCATTATTTATTATTTTTTTAAAAAACTTGAATAATTCAAAATTTGTAAATTCTTAAAAATTCTTCTGATTTTTTGTTAATTATGAAACTTTTTCATGTTACTGAAGAACAAAACGTTTTACTAAACCTACAAATTTGCAACCAAAAAAAAATATTCTGAAACATTACTGCGTGTTTATATTTCAAATGAAAACATTTTCTATGTCACTACAGCTAAACACCAACAATTGTTTATAATTTTAAAAACCTTTATTATGAATTACTGAAAAGGTTAGTGAAAAAATTGGCGGGATTGGTTGCAATTTATTAGTTAATAATTAACAAACTTTGAATGGGCACCACGAGCGCACCAACGTTGAGCCTATTTGCGCTGCCAAAGTAACGTCTAAATACCGACTATTGTTTATAAATATCTATATTATGAATTACTGAAAAGGTTTATGCAAAAATTGGCGGGGTCGGCTCAAATTGATAATAAATAATAGACAATATGTGTACGGAGACCATGGG
>JABFOV010001293.1:0-26414 GCA_022817685.1 Aradophagus sp. ZL-2020
CTTTTGATTAGCAGATTGTTAATTCAACTAGAATGTAGCTGCTCTAAGCAAAATGTGTAGTTAATTTAACAATTTCCAACAACTATTTAATATAGTTGGCAGAGCCAAACATTTTTCTGTCAGTGTAATTTTCAGTAAAAACATCAAAAGCTCGTTCCATAAATTAAGCTTCAAAGTCAACCTCGTTTGACGGCGTTTCGAAATGATTTCAAACCCCGATTGAACTTCAAACGTTGGTTTCTCTTTGTCGAAAAATAAATTCCTCGAGACCGTCGGAAGAGCGAAACGCAAGGTTCCGTGCAAACGGCGTCGCCAAGCCGCGGTGACCAACGGCGGTCATTATTCGGGCCATAAACCGCGCGCGCCTTCGCGCTCGGAGCCGAGGCCCGGCTTAACGTGCATAAATTACACCGCTGCTTCCGTCCGCGTGACGCTTTTTGCCGCGGCGCAGGCTTTTCGGCGGCGCGGCCGAATTTACGGCGCGCGGCAAAAAGGCCCGCGACTTCCGCCGCGCGGCACGCAAACCCCGGCGCATCTCATTTGCCCGCGTCCGTCTGTCCCGTCGCAATCGCAATTAACATAATTAACCGCCCGGCCGCGGCCGATTATTAGCATTTAGATGCATCGCGTGGCGTCATTTTTGCAAGGCCGCTTTTTGAGGAAAGTGCAGTTAAATGCGCGCCCGCTATAATTAAGCACGTGGAACAAGGACGAGGCCCGAACAAAACAATGCTAAATTAGGGAAAAATAACAACGAAAAAGATCGTTGACCTTGAATTTGGGGATTGCGTTTTTCGGCTGAGACAAAAGGCTGATTTGCTGAGAACAATTGCACAAAAAAAATCGGTTTTGTGAAGAAAAAGTCACTCACAAAACGGATGTATCTTGAAATTTTGCCAAGAATTAATTTTCTTGAGACTAGTAAATTTTCTTGGTCGAAATACTAAGTAATTGAAGAAGAAACAATACCTTGACAAGTTGAAATTATGTTTTAACTAGTCGAATCGCTTACGTGAATTTCACATGAGGATATCGTTATATATTTTATTGAATAGAACACTGAAGTAAGAAGTAATAAAATCAATGACGATGATAGTACAACTTTCCTGCATTAATAAATTTCAATACTCCTTTGCGTCTGATTTTTAAACTACCGAAATCTGTGTACTAAAGTTCGCTATTACAATTTACCATTCTATTATTCAACCAAATCTGTGAAACCGACTTAAAGTCATATATTTTATGAAACCACATAAATCTATTTATTTTCGTTTGATCTACAAATAAACGTTGCCTTTTTTCCTTTCACATCTAACAACGCTCTATTTCATATCCGAGATCGTACTTAATCTAAAGTGACGTCTGACGTTAACGTTAGATGCAAGATAAAGTGATAAGCTAGTTGGAAATGCATTTTTTATTCAACTGAAAAAATGATCGAATTTTAATTGCATGTTCCAGGACAGGGACGTGTCAACCAGCTAGGCGGGGTTTTCATCAATGGCCGTCCCCTTCCGAATCACATCAGACTGAAGATCGTAGAAATGGCGGCCGCGGGTGTGAGGCCCTGCGTGATCTCCCGCCAACTGCGCGTCTCTCACGGCTGCGTTTCCAAGATTCTGAATAGGTACCAGGAAACCGGGTCTATTCGACCTGGGGTCATCGGGGGCAGCAAACCCCGGGTCGCCACCCCAGAGGTCGAGGCCAGAATCGAAGACCTGAAACGCCAAAACCCGTGTCTCTACAGCTGGGAAATCCGTGACAAACTGATAAAGGTCTGTTGATAGTGTTGCATATATTTATTTCGAACTGCTGATGCTCTGGGGGATAATGTAATTGTACTGTATCGATGCAGCAATTTATTCCGTGTGCCGTGTCAGCATGTTTTTGAATTATTTTAGGGACGTTATTGATCGGTTTCACGAAAAACTTGACGGTACGAAATTCTATTTTGGAATAAATTGCTGAGCAATTTTAATTGTATATTATTAAAACATTTCGTTGAGGTCAAAGTTAAAATTTTTAGATTTACTATAAATCATAATAATATGGGTGGTCATGGTCCATAGTCTTTTGAAGAACGGTCATTCGAAAAAATATTCAAACGAACAAGTAAAATTTCAATAAATGAAATTCTACTGTATTCTAAACTACTTATCAGTTAGATCTCCCATACTAACTTAAACCTTGTGGTTCTGTCAGCAGGACGGTTTCTGTGATAAGACCACAGCCCCTTCGGTGTCCTCGATTTCTCGTCTGCTGCGTAGTCCGACCTCGCAAACCAGGACAGGGGAGGACATCAGGAGGAACCATTCGATTGACGGCATTCTGGGTAAGAAACGTGAAACGCGTAGAAAAAATGCTTGTCCCCGACTTCTGTCGGCAGTTTTTCTGGCAACGTAGCTCCGGGCAAGTCGCTCGGCCAGGTCGGCCCGAGTGCGAGGGGAAGGGGTACATGTCAAAGAACTTAATTTCTACGCCGGACCCTAATTTCTCCGGCGTTTGAGTTCAGTATAGGTTGGCCGGTTACGACTGTAATCAGCCGGGATTTAATGGCAGGTTGGCCGGCCTGGCGTGTGAACTGTGGGCGTGCACGACTTGCTTCCTATCCGTGGAATCTGACGTACAGCACGTGCTGGACTCTTAAACTCCTCGGCATAGGACGCCGCACGCCCGCGCATTAATTTCGCGCGTAATTATTGGTATCAATCCATCGGCGCGCTGGCCGTGTAATCGGCCCGCTCGACAAGTCCGCTCCACTTTCGGCCCCGATGAATTTCAATCGCGCGTAGCCCGAGGTCAAATTCGAATGCGATTTCGTTGCAGGCGGCAGCAGCGGCGACGACTCCGACACCGAGAGCGAGCCCGGCATCGCCCTCAAGCGGAAGCAACGCCGAAGCAGAACCACCTTCACCGGCGAGCAACTCGAGCAGTTGGAGGCCGCGTTTCATCGCACCCAGTACCCCGACGTTTACACGAGGGAGGAACTAGCTCAAAAGTAAAATCCATTTCTTCGATTTCATCGACAATTTTATATAAAAAATCGTTCTTTCGTATCAACAATTTCAACCGTTCCTCAAAACAGCGAGGTGGCGGAACACCAGCGCCACTTTATGTTGGAACTTCAATTTTATATACCTGAAATTTGCCGTCGCGTGATGAAAAGTTCACTTTAATAGTTTACCATTCTGCATGTACCGTTTATTTTCCGTTACAATTGATCGAGATAAATCATACTAAACTTGCGAGGTGGATCGGTTTCCTTCTTCCACTCGAAATGGCGGGAAAATTGCGGTCTTTAAATCTAATTACGCGAGGCGCTGTTGTTTTAAACGAACTTTCAACTCCTCCGACTTATTTCAAGCCGAAACCTGTTAGAAACAACGTAACTGCACGTTCCTTGTATTTCCTGGTATTTTTTTTTTTTTTTGAGTACGAACGAAGGAACGATTCAAAGCATCGAAATAAAGCGGTTATTGAATTGCAACGACACATTATCTTGTTTGATAGGACGAAGCTGACCGAAGCTCGCGTGCAGGTATGGTTCAGCAACAGGCGCGCGCGACTGCGTAAACAGATGACGAGCCAGCAGCTGAACGCGTTCAACACGATGAGCCTGCAGAGCTTCCAGACGCAACATTACCCCAGCAACGCCGAAAGCTACCAAAGCTACGGTCAAAGCTCCGTCGCGGCCCCGGCCAGCGGCGCCGCTTACTCCCAGCATTACAACTACGGCGAAAATTATTACGGCTCGCAGCAGCAGTGGCCTCGGACCGGCGGCGAGAATTACGGGTGAGTTGCATTTTTCACGGTGCGTCGTTATTATTGTTTTACGCGGCAGGCGAAAAATGAACTCGTTGGACGGCCGTTCCGCGAAGCCCGACGTCACGATGACTTATTTTCCAACGGCCGCTCGTTACCCGGGGTCCGTCGCTGCCCCACCGCCGGCGGCTCGGGGGCTCAGCCGGGGATAAACAATTAATTCGGCTATTGTAAAATAATAACAGGTTACGCGGACCCAGCGCATGTTTAGCTCCGGACTCGCGCCGGTGTGGTCCGCAATTATGCTCCAGTGGGCCGTGATGAAACGCTACTGGCTAATAACCTACTTTGACGCCCGAGCGTTTCTGCGCGCCGTTGACCCGCGCTCGCAAATTATCTTAATGTAACCAAAACGCAGCTCCACATTTCTCGTTTCTTTTGTTCCGTTCATCGCGCGGATAATGATATAATCAGATGATGCTTAGCCGGCTAACATCTGGAAAACAGCGTCTGCTATTTCGAGGGTTACGCAACGACCGTTAGATGGTGAGCGTTTTTTAATTTACCGCTCATGCGGCGGAAAAATTGGATTCTGATTGAATTCGGGAGTCAGGAGGGGTGGTTTGCTTTCGAGATTTGAAATACTATCGAAAAATATTTAAAAATCACCACAAAAATTTTAACTTTTTTTTCAATACAAGCAAAAATATATTTTTAATATTTATAGCTTCGATAAAAAATGTATTCTAGTATGGGTATAAAATAAATTTTATGATTTCTAATATATTGGACGATATATAACGCAATTTTCACAATTGATAACATCGGTCTTTCAGTGTCCGAGCTTCCTCGGATCTTTATAAACCCAACGGTGAATTGGGTTTCCACAAGGAATACCCCATATAGTTTCCAAGTTTGTCAGGTTATTTTCTTTACCTTCGACGGCATTTCTGAAGTTATTAACATTGCGATGAAAAACACACCGACTTCCGTGGCCGATACTATCCTCGTCCTCATTTGAATAAGTCTCCTCCCCCGTTTCCGATGAAAAGCTACGCATTGATTAATTGGCCGCAGTCGGGAAATCGATCCCAAATCGTCGTCCGATAAATTGTGAATAGATTTTTTTAAAGGCCCCGGCCTCTCTTTCTTTTCGCGGCGGTATAAACATTCCGTTTTGTTGTTTGTGTATCTCTTTTGAAGGATCGATGTGCAGCGGAAAAAAAGGCGAGCGCCGCTCTTGATTCAGGTATATTGGTGGCATTATAATTTCGGGGGTCAGTATAACTCCGCTCGAAGCGGCCGGCGCGGTCAAAGTGCCGCCTGTCGGCGTCGCGAAAAGAGGGTGTCCGTCACGCTATAACCGATTTCTTAAGCAACCGTTCGTTATTAGGTATCGGCTTGCGCGTACGAATATTTCTTTCGATTGTGTGCCCAAATGCATCCACTCCTCCAGAACGGGAAATCGTTTGAATAACAAATGAGTGTGTACTTTTTCGGCCTTTCTTGCGGCTTCATCTCATGGTCGACGTGTTGACGGAAAAACATTAGTTTTTCCCTGAAAATCAGGTTAAGTTACTTTATTTCGATTAATTACTTTATCGCCTAATTATTTATTCGAATTATTTATTGAATTATTAATTATTTTATTTGTTTCATTTTTCATTACTTGAATTCATTCAAATCGTTAATTAATTTCATGTATAACTACCATTTATATTGAAAGAACGCCTGAAAAAGTTTCAGAAACAAGTTTTGAACACGGTCGTCGCTTTTTCGATTTATTTTAATAAGGATTTGATATTGAAATGCATAATTCTTCTGAGCTCTATCCGAAAAGTTTTTAGCGTTGAGGTAAAGTTTAAGGACGTGTTATTCAGCTACGCAAGTTCAAATCCCCGTACTGGCCACAACGAATTCCATTTTTTTTTTTTTTTTTCAACTCTTTTTCATCCTCCAATCACAGACTTCCAAGATATCTGAAATTTTTAACAAATATATCAAATAAATAATTGTTTCAAATAAAAGGGAAAGCAATAAAACGCGCGTATTATTTGCACGAATATTCGTGAAAATTAAAGATGTTGATACACGTCTGATGGTCGTTCGTCGTAACGAGTTAAGGCAGAAGCTACCTGGAAGTGCGCCGGAGAAAATTATAAAGCCCCGAGTGGACGGCGGTTACGATCCGCGGGGAATGCGGCACGTTCCGAGGCGACGGCGGTCATTTCGGCCTCTCGCGCGTAAAAGTCGAGCGCCTTTTAATTTCGGCCCGCGGGCCTTTTTTTTCCTCTTTCAGTCTGTTCAACGCCTCGCACTACGGCGGTGGCAACCTGACACCGAGCAACCTCAATCTCGGCGGCCTGGGCGGCAGCGTCAGTCCGACGGTCGCGCCCAACATGAGCAGCTGCATGGTCCAGGGCGCGTCCACCGGGGTCCCGGCCTCGGCGATCGCGCACCACCACGTCACCCCGCACAGCCCGACCGAGGCCAAAAGTGGCTACCCTTACCTCGGCAGCATCGACTCGCAAGTTTGCGGCAGACTGCACTAACGGTCTGAATATTTTGTATAAACAGTTATTACAGTTAAATATTTTCCAAATTTGTTGGGACAATCGTTACAAAAAGAAAGTGTCTTTGAAAATTCTTAATCAAAGACATTCAGACACTTATCAACACTGAGAAAAAAAATGAAAATGAAGTAGTAAAAGTTATAGCGACAAAATCAGTAAAGTTTACTACTATCGTAGCGATTTTTACTACGATTCATTTCATTTTTTTTTTACTTAAATCTTTTTATTGAAAAGTCTTGGACATAATTTGTGTCTCATTTGTTGGGGGATGCCTTTGTTTTCGCTGTGCTAAATTTTGTCCGTTGTACACATACAGATGCTTTTATATGTTATGTATGAGTAAATGAAAAACAGTAATAAATCTGCTGGACCAACGAATGCTTTTTGCGTGCATGGTCAAGTGTAATATTAGTTTAATATGATGTAGTATTGATGTTTGTTGGTCAGTAAGATGTATTCCTGTGTAATTCTGATATTCAATTCGGTATGTATATATATTTTATATTACACGGGAAAAAGACTTCGGAATAATGTTCAAAATTATTAGATGCGTCACGATTATTAGAAATCTCAGTAAATATCAATAATTATTCCCACGTTTATTATTCTCGGTATAAATTTTGAAATTCATATTGAACAAAGTTACGGTTTAAGATTATTAATTTGTTAAAAATTGTTAGCAAAATTTTAATCATTAAATGTAAATGTTTCAATAAGTAAAAGAAAAACGTAAAAACATTTTCCGCAACGATTGCAATGTAAAAAGAATGATTAGCGATAATTTTTTCAAACTTCTCAAAGGCTTGAAAATCGTTTCGCGTTGAAAATTTACAGCAAGAAATTAAAGATAAGGTAAATATTATGAGTAAGGTGAAAAATTTAACGTTGATTTTTGTAGGAAATCCTGCGGATTTTCATAGAAATACTTCGATTCAATTATTCAACTGTTCACCCCCTTTCTCGTGTACATTTCATTTTATAAGTTTGATTATTATCAATTGTAATTTAAATGCGTTTTTTAAAATTCGTAGTTTTTACCATTGTTAATGTTGTAAATAGTTTTTACATTAATTTGCATCACTTTTAAATGTTTCATTTGCGCGATACTTTTCGCAATAATTAGTGACAAGAAATGTTTTCTTAGTTACTGCCGTAAATTCCTGTAATTTAACTGCAATTAAGTTATCACTGCAATTATTTTTCATGTTTATTACTGTTATTTACTCATTCTTTTTCACTTTTTTATTTATGTTAATAATCAACTATCAGTTATCGTAATTCAGTGATGCTACTGAAATTATGCATTAATTAAATATAAAAAAAAATTCTATAAGTCAGTGCTGATTGTAAATACTGAATTATTTAAGCGACGATTCTGTACAGTTGTAATTAACTCTTTAATCACCTTGTAATTAGCGCTTCAATTAGCCTCCTGTTAATTTAGTTATGAGTTTTAGAACTGTAAGTGCCTTATTTGTCGTGCAAATTATGATCTCTAAAAAGCGAATGATTTTCAGTTTCGTTAAAAGTCTCGAACGTACGGCTACATAGGAAAAAAATATGCGAACTTTTTAATTTTAACAAATTATAAATGTAATTCCCTGTTTATGAACGCAACATATGAAACTGATAAAAATAAACGACATACAAAGTTATCATGATTATTCATTGACACCTTTTAAACTGAAAAAAAACTAAATCATCAATATTATTGAATATTTAATGTAACAAGAGTTGGAAAGTCTGTTTTTACTTGACATATTTATTTAAGTTTACAAACAAGCATTTATATATTTTATAAAACTCTTTGTTGTAAAATATCAAAAGAAAAATTTATTTTTACAAATAGTCATTCATTGAAACATTTAGATTCAAACGTTTATTTTTGTTCTCTCTTATTGATATATTTTTTTTTCACAGCGCATTTTCATACGATTTCATATATAGAATGCATAAAATCATATTTCTTCATAAATATATAAGCTATAATTACGCCGTATATTTTTACCCAGGAACGATTGACTTTTGAACCAAGTGCAATTCAAACGTCGAACAAATGTTTGACGTAAGAGAGAAGCGAAGACATTGGTTCACGAAACACCTGCATAAATTAAGCACCAAGCCGGGAACCAAGAGTTAATCCTTTTAAAACTGTCTCGGCCTACCTGTTTTCACTCGAAATCCACACCCGATAGAAAAGTCTTTTGTGGCTAATGATCTTGGGAAGCAGGCCCCTCGGTGTGGGACCGTTCGCCAAGCCGAGCCAAGGTCGCGCCGAAAAATCGTATCACCGTAATTGCATGCCGGAATTCCTCCATTCAGACGTAATTAAACCGTCCATAATTTATTCCGTTGCGTCAAGAATTTCGGAACGTGCGAAGCCTGCTGTTCCACGACCAGACGAAAGCAATACTCAGAGGATGACTTTTCATGGGTAAGTTTGTATATTTCCATTATTAAAGAAAACGAAAAATGATCGATGTTTTTGATAATACATTTTCTGATAATTTTAGTCATTTTCATTTTACTTTATTATTATTTTCAATTCTTTCATTATTCATTTTATTAATCAGTTTAAATTCAATTTGTGATCTTTTATTATTTGTTGGAAAATTGTATCTGTTTCTCATAAATTTTGCATACCCCGAACGAATTTTGATAGTTACTTTTTTATGTGTATATAAGCTGTTAAAGTATTTCAAAATTCATTAAGTCAAAGAAAGCAAAACTTATTTGCATTTGACATAAAGATAGGCGATGGTTCTTTCAAAGGTTTATTATTCAAAACACGTTTTTACTTGAAAAAAATCATAAAAGATCAATTTAAAAAAACATGATATATTTTGTTCTTTTTATATTTACAATTATTTTATAATTATAGTTAAGAGTTGTTGAAATTTAAGTTAAAGCAACAAATTAATTCAACGAAATATTAAATTTAATTAATTTTCAGCAAAAAAAAATTAATTTTGATTTTATAAAAAAAAACATTTTTTTACTATTTAGTTAGTTTTCTATAATCCCATTAATAAGAATCATTTAATTCATGTTAAATCAGATATTGAATCAGATATTATTAAAAAATTTGTAATCTTATTTAATTGCATCGTCTATTGATCTTAAGTTTTGATTAATCGAAATTTAAATTGTATTCGTAACATCATTGCGATCGGTTCACGAGGAAAAAAGATTCACTAAATTTTCTCATAAATTTAGGCAAAGGAATCTTAGAAAAATGTCACTCCAGAAGCTCTAATAATTTATGAGTAAAACTTGTGTAGTTTCTAAGATTTGCTCTTCTTTTGTGATGTGAAATTTATGAAATCAGCTACATTGTTCCATAAATTATTGAAAATATTCGAAACGGTATCTGTTTAAGATTTGTTTGAAGAATGACAAAACTAGGCCTCTTAAAGGTGTTTTAATATTAAGGCACGCAAACTCTTTTCACGAATTTCAACACAAAAAACCCATGTCGACATTCGAAAGAATTGTTTTAATAGGAACACGCGCACAATGATTTTGTTGAAACAAAAATTTCCTCGATTTGAGAAATTATTTTACATTTATATTAAATTTTCGTTAATTTAATTATTCGTGTATGATTTCTTATCTATATCGTTTGAGAAAATAAGATATAAAATGTTTCGCCTAAAATAAGAGTAATTATTTCGTTTTACAAATACTGTGGAAAAATGTTGTTTTCAAAAACATTGCATACATTTGTTCAAATGAAACCTACGTACATTATTGAATGAAAAATGAAACGATAAAGTGTTTCGAAATGAAACGTGGCGTAATTCCGGGCAGGAACCCTTGGCCGTCATCGGAATCCGGACTGGCAATTTGGAGTTGCAATTAAAAGCGCAGTCGCGAACGAAAAAGGGCAGAAGTAGGAATGAAAGTGCGCTTTGATGAAAATATATGAAGTGAAAAAAGGCGTTTTCGAATGTTGACATTTAAGCACGTCTTGATTCACTGTTGCGAGAGAGTGGCGCGCCGCGGACGCCCACGCCGGCTGACCATTGTGCGCGGCCGGCGTCGCCGGCGATCCGAAAGCCGCAGTGACAACGAGCAATCAACTTGCCGTATATCTGCTCGCCCTGTCGCCACGCATTTATACATCATTCCGTTATTGTGCGTTGACCTTAGTAGGTGGCTGACAAAAAACGCCTCGCGCGCCGTTTGTCTTTGATTTTTGCCCGATTAAATTCGCCGCAATTGAATTATTGATTTATGCACTTTCCATTGTGTACATTGCGTTAATGAACCGCGCGTAAACAATGCGCGATAAAATCAACCGGTTGGCCGCATTCGGGATGCCTTTTCTTTCGGCCTCGCTTTTCTTTTTTCTGCCTCGCTGATATTCTTTTCTTTTCTTTTTTTTCTTCGCGTCACCTTTTTTCCTCCTTTTTTCGTCCGCCCTTTTTTCTTACACTCGGTTCCAAGAGTTATAATTCCTTTGTCAAACGCTTCGTGAATGGAGTGAGAATTTCATTGAAACGCCATTGTAATTATGTAACGATCCGGACGACGTGTTGGTGGTGTCGCTGATGCTTTCGTGGAGTCACTTTTTACACGAGACATCGAGGGCAATTGTTGTCTTTAAGGGGATTCCTCGATCTAGTTCGTTTACGGGGACGATTCGCTTGATGAACCACTTTTTTTTTTTTTAATGTTTCGTATTGTTGGAAATATTTTAGCTTCTTTTCTTTTATACCTCGAAAAACCGTTAGGTGTGTTTTTCTTTTCGATCTAGATAATTAAATCAGAAAAAGGAACAGGTTCACTGAAAATGAATAACTTTATCAAAATATAGTGGATCGACTTTTCATAATTGAGAGAAAATTATTGCATCTAACGTATTAGTCCAATTTTCTTTTAAGATACTTTTGATACAATTAATGTTGATTACACTGAAGATGTATATATTTAATGTTACCTCATTTTAGAACCTCGATATCCACATGTATTATTAAGATATTTGTTTTAATTAATAAAACAATCAAACTTTCGGCAACTTACTTAATGTTAAGCTAACTATTTAAAATAGTCATCATTGTAAACAACAGAACAATAGCGACATTTTATTTTGGCCATTGCAATGCCGTGTCAGGGCCATATGATGCGGACCCTGAAAGGGCCGAATCAGGCAATCATTTAATGATAATAAGAATCGTTGCCACGTATAGGCCTTATATGGCGAGGGTGATGTAAACCCTACAGTAACCATATCGGGTCAATCTAAAAGTTTCCTACATTCCGACATTGAATTAAGCTTGTACAACATCGGTCGGCCAACGGTCGCATATATTAGTCAGATATCCTTAAATAAAATCGACATGGTTTTCATTGACCATTTCGAATCAATGATATTTACATAGTTATCATCACTGGCTTCTCAATATATTATACACGTTCAATACATCAGTGAACGTCATTGTGTCGTCTTCTTCGCTCGGACGCGCGTCGCGTTTCGAGGGTTGATCGACTATTTGCAAGAATAACTGTGTCGAAAGAACGAGTTCACCCCACGTCGTCGCGCTTCTTCGCACGGTTCCCAAAGTTCGGTGGCGAACGATCAACATTTAATTGTACGTTACATCACGGCACAAAAAGGCTATTAGTTTCGTATATTTAACTTAATGTTAACGCCGAGTTAGGCCTACCGGCGCGCCACTTTTTGCCAGCTTCGCTTCCACGTGGCCTTCGCTCGGCAACACGAACGCGCTCTTGTTCCCCTGCCGGTGAATTTGCACGGGTCTCAGCTCACTCGGTTAGCTTTGATTAATCTATTGGCACTTTCCCATTGTTCGGCCGGCGCGACGCCCGCTTGCGGCCGCTCAGACGCTTTGACAATTGCGCCCGGACGTAATGGCTGAAATAAATAATACGATTCTTCGCGCTGTTTGATCTGCTTGGCGCAAACTTCGAACCAACGAAAGGGCCGAGGGGAAGGTCTTTTGCACGTTGCAATTTCAGTTCGCTTGTACAATTTTGATATTGATTCGGACAGTTTTACATTTTTCCTGAAATATTATTTTTTAGAGAATTTATTTTATAGAAAAAATTTTTTATATAGAAATCATCTTTTTTTTTTTACTGTTTTTGATAAGAAAAGTTGTACTTTACTTTCAAGTTATTTGAACAATTATTTTAACGATTTACACACGAATAAAAATATATTTACAAATTTTCAATTTCATTCTCGACAATTTTTATTTTTAACACGCTGAAGTTACATTTTGAACGGACTAAGTAACGTTAAAACATTGTTGTTATTAAAGCACCAATATTTTTGTCACGATAGCAGCGCCTGCGACGCAAAGATACCATGCCGGACACCGCATCCGACGTTAAGATGCCAACAAACATTTGCACCGAGCCCGAGGAAATAATTTATCGGGTCGATTCTCGTAACGGCGTTGGATTTCATCCGACGACTCGCGAGCGTTGCGACGCAACACGAGTCAACGCTCCGAAGTGGGAGGCGTCGTTTTCGACTGATTTATCGGGCCTTTTTGTTTTAGTTGGTGCGATTTTCGTGGGACGCGGACCGCACGCCACGGCGACCGCTCGGCCCCCGGGCTTTCCCTATCGGAAGTGTGGTCCGATTCTGGGAGGCCGTCATGCTTGTCTCGCTACATCTGCTCGCGCTTTTCTCCACGGCCGCACGCGCGCTCACGCAAAAGTCGCTGTGCATTTCCATAAATCGCCGAGATTATCGCGCCGAACGAGCTGCCGAAAGCGGCCGCGGGGCCGGCATTGTTCGCCGTTGGATCGGCGCGTTTGTTTTTCCCTTTGACGTCTGTATTTTTTCGTAAAAAATACAGACCGGAGTTTTTGTCGCCCCGAGGGGCATTGATATGATAATCGCGAGCTCTTTCGACCGGTTTCGAGAACGCCGCTCGGCGACCATTTTTCGGCTTAGGCGCGCGACATTTTCGATGAGATCCGACAACGATGTGGAAAATCGGAGGCCTGATCGGTAAGCGGTGCTATTAAGTGGTGTGGATAATAAAGATTCAATTTGGAAAACAGAAATGCGACGGCGATTAATGTAGTTTCAAGTTTTTGCTTGTTTGAGGATTTCATTTTGACGGTTTTAATTAGATTATATTCAATTTTTGTTTTATTATTAACAGTAATTGTTCAAATAATGCCAAATAAAATTATATCAATTCTATAAAAATTTGTAATATATCAAGACATATAGTTTTGAATTTTCATTAATAGACTAAAACATTTGATTTAAATCTATCTCAATTTTCACAATATTTATAATAGTAATTTTTGAATTCTATACAATTTAATCCAGTAGTTCCTTTTTTGAAATTAATTTCTCTCTTGTTTACTCATTCTCAAAGTAATTTTCAACACGTTTCATCCAAACCGCACCACTTTAGATTTAATGGCACAAATAACCAACTGCGCTTTATATTTTCATCGAAAAGAACTTGGAAAAGCAAACGACTCGAAATAACAAATAGACAGTCGTTTCTACAATGCTGGAACAGTGATGCGACAAATTTTCGTCATCGCGGTGAAAAACATTTGAAACTGTCCGTTTTTGCCGCGCAACGTCTGCCTCGTTCATTCGTTTAATCATTACTTTCAAGAGGTGCACGTCAAACGGAAATAACGGAATAATTCAGAAACACCTTTTCCCGAAGTTTCCACGCATTTCAGCGCGCCCGTCATTTGTATACAAATTTCATTGTCGTTGATGCTCAAATCGACGCGAAATTGTTTTCCACTGTGTGTGGGCCTATGACGTAGCGAATGTCCGTCATTACTGTTCCTGGAGGACAAAATTTGTCTTCCTTACAACGCGCTCATTGATTTCATTCTATGCAACAATAACACCTCGACGACTATTTTCTTACTTTTGTACTTGCTCGTCCAAAAGGCAACGCCTTATTATTGCTTCTAGCACAAAGCGATTTCTTTCTTTTTTTTTTTTTTTTTTAATGAGTTTGCAAAATCCTTCACCTGCACGACGCCAATTCGATCTAAATTCAGTGAATCTTATTCTGATTTCAGCCATCGAAGTATTCGTAAAATGTAAATTTTATAAAAAAAATCAACTATGCAATTAATACAATCAAATAGTAAACAAACGTATTATTCGAAATAGACGCATATCTAAATAAACGACAGTGATTCCACTTCGCAAGCCGCGCCAGAAAATCCCCACCTTGTAA
Organism: Aradophagus sp. ZL-2020; assembly: GCA_022817685.1. Taxonomy (NCBI): domain Eukaryota; kingdom Metazoa; phylum Arthropoda; class Insecta; order Hymenoptera; family Scelionidae; genus Aradophagus; species Aradophagus sp. ZL-2020. Next base: position 14,540 of record JABFOV010001293.1, read on the forward strand.
GTTTGACCCTCGAATGTTTCGTTGTTTTTCATCGAAATCAAATAATTTTTTTTTTCCACAACGAACAACTCAAGTAAGAGAATCGATCAGATTATTTTTATCGTCGTGTCTGAAACAAAGTCAATCGATCTTTCATGTTTCAAGTACTTGTAAAAAAACAAAAAGAAAGAAAAAAAAAGTAAAAACTTGGGGTAAAAGTTGGTCGTTTCCTTAAAAGTTGCTCGTTTTTCATAAACAGTGCGGCTCGGTTGGAACGACGTTAGGAGGGGAGAACTCGACTCTCGAGAAACATCGCCCCACACATATTTCAGGGGGACAATGACTAAATCTCTTAGGAAGTATGTCACGGGGACCGCACATCGCGCTCCTTTTCTCTCTCCCATGATTCGCCATTCAACGATCTCCGCCCAGTTCCCATCCCCCCATTGATCTTCATTCCGAGCGGCTCCTTTGAAACGCGCGCTTCTCACCCTGCCGCCGGCCAATCCTACCAATCTGTTGCGCCGAACGATCCCGCAAGCAATCGAACGAGCGATCCCGCTCGCTCGCAGCTCCGCTGATGCGGTAGGTCAAGGGATTCCTCCCGAAATCGCGAAACCCCGCTTGCGCAATCGGATGCAGCGAGCCTTTGTAACGGCTCGCCGATGAAACGGAGTTGCGAATAGCCCGGTGCCTTCGTAATTTATGGTAAATTATTAATAGAAATTATCGCCGAAATTCTTCCCTCGGTATCTGATTTCTTCTTTCCTTCGATCTTTAGGTTCTTCTTTCTTCGTTTACGTGACTTCGTGTTTTTGTTCTTTTTCCGTCGGGCAGTGCGACTAGATTTGTCGAACGAGTCAAGTCTGGTCAGGTCGAAATCAGTCGTGACTTTGATGCGAACAAATTAATTGATTGCTGAAATTTTTTGCGAAATTGCCTTGTGAAATTTCACGGTTAACATTTTTCGAATAAATGAAGTATACTATTGATTGTATTGATACATTTTGTTGACTTTGAATTCGTTGGAATATAATAGAAATTCACAATATCGTTTATTCGTTGAAAAATTGTAATTATTTATATGATCATGTTAATGTTCTTTTGTGATGATAAATTATAAGCTGATTTATTTATATAATTATTGAAGATTCTAAATTGACTTCAATAGTGTTAACATATTGACGATAATTTGAAAATACAAAGCGACTCAATTCATTTCAGCTGTGACGAGTTAAAAAGTCACCCATCGGAATGTCTCGGGTCGATAATTGCCGAAATATTCCGTAAATAATGGCGCAATTTCATGCTGTAGTTGTGGAGCAAATGCTGCAGCATTTGTCTATTTCGAATGTTGTTTTTAAGGCCAGGCTCGGACTCTTGAAACGAGTTTAATACCCTTACATAATAGGTCGTCGAATCGTATTACAATATCTGTATTTTAAACAGTTGTTTCGATCCACCGAATTTGGTCCAATTATATGGCTTTTAGCTACAGTGAGATTTTTACGCCGAAACTGTGGCACAGTTGGCGCGTAGGAAATTAATTTATTAGCGTGTTTTTCTGACTGTTTTGAATAATAAAATACGAGATTGTTCGTCAACGTCAAAAAATAAGCTGGAATCATTTTCAAATAATATTGCAAATAGATATTTTAACAAATGTGCAAAAATTATTTTAATTACATTTTGTAATAATTTTTTAAATCAAGTTTTTATTACAGTAAATAATAATTAAGTTGTTTACAAATTTACGCTCCTAATTTTTTTTCTTAATAATAATTTATGTAGCAAAAACAAAATCATTACAAAAGGTACGATAATGGATAATTAAAAACAAATAGTAAAATTTGATATAAATCTGTGCCGAACAATTTCAATACACTCTTAATGGTCAAATATTAAAATCAAGACTCGTGTACTTGACTTCTAATGAATGTAAAAATATTTGAATTTGATTTCATCATTTTTAACAGCGTGTAAATAATGCGAAACATCTCGCAATATATTTTGTTTGAAGCAAGTTTGTTGAACTTGTTCTAGTTCCATTTTATTAGTGTAACGAAAAGTCGTAATTAACAGAAAGTATCAATCACCGGCAAATTCAATTTCGCTTGTTCAAAACGAGCGGCCCTTTCGTCCGTCACTCGAGTCCGAGATCCACGACAAAGGCAAAGAAACGACAACCGCCCGTCAACCCTTGCCGTATTCCAATTTCGACTCTCCTTAATCCAATAATTCATCCGGCATTATTCCATCGCTGTTTGAACAGTGTCCCGCGCGTTCTCCATTTTGAGCTCGCACGCAGGAGTGACACTCGCGGCTCATTGCCGCCCCTCAAAAGCGCGCCGGCCATTCTTTAAATACACTCCGGCGTATGTGATTCCCGGCTGGGGTACGTCGCCGTGAAACCCGGTTCGTTGCAAAAGATCCACAAATGTAGCGTGATGCGCGACCAATCAGTGCGCCGTAGCCAGCTGCTCGCCGAAGCCTAAAGAGTATGGAGTCGGGTCCGTTCATTCATCACGACCCTGGTTACAATCGTGCAACGGACGCCACCCAATCGGCAACCTTTTGCATCGCCACCCCTCCTGTCACGTCCTACGGCTCCTCGCCCCGCGGCTCACAGTGGGCAAGAAAAAAGTGCTTACCAATTGGATAAGTAGCCGTTAAAACGCGCCCGAGCTATTTATGATAATAAATGGCGCGATTGCGCTGCATTTGCCTTCCCGGTTTCGACGACTGTAAACAACGTTTTTTCATGCCCCACCGGCCTGCTTCGTTCTCTCACTTCAGTTTTTCGTCGACGAGAAATAATCGTTCAATTAGGCGGAAATTTGTCGAAGATCAAAAGGAACGAAGTTGTGAGGTGGGGCCGAATTTCGTCCTCACCTCGCGACTTTTCACCGCGATTGTCGTGTCTTTTTTGCATCCTATATCGATTTTTCTTCGATGATTTTAGGTTTTACGAGTGAGAGTGTTGGAGTTTTCGATTTGATACTCGTGAGGTAACCATTTTGTGCACTTAAGGTTTGCAGTTTATGTTTTGTTGAAGTAGTTACTGGTAAAGCAGGTTATATTGTGTTACAATTTTTGATTTGGGAGATTATAAAGTCGTAGTTCTTTGTATTCGTCAATAGCACTGTGAATTTTTCACTAAATACCGTTAAATGTAAATTTGGACACGGGCTTTTAAGAAACTCGTTGGATTAAGTTGTCTTCATTGAAACACAAATCGCGCTCGGCTTGAAAGGAGCTCGAGTTGATGCGCGATCGACACGGAAAAAGTGACGTGGCCAATCAAATTTCACGTGGAAATTCAATTGGGGAACCGCGTAATCTTGCCTAATCAAATTCTTCACCGCTGGTGAAGCGTTTTAATCCCGTAAGTAGCATATCGTTATGGCTTCGACGTCTGAAATTCAACCCCCCGGCTGTAAAAGGGCGCGACCTTTTTTGCGAAAATAATGCGCCCCTGACTTATCTTACCCTTTCCCTTTCTTATTCAAGATTGAGTCTTTGGAATATAATCCTGCGTTTCCTTTTTCGTTTCTCACATTTCGTAGGACAATTTTTCCGGAATTTTCAGTTTTGAATTGATGAAACTAACTTCGGTTGGACGAGACAAGTCGAAGCAATCAAAAACTTTTTTTATTTCGAAATAAGGCTAAATAAAAAGAGCAACGAAAATGTCAAGAGTAAGCCGAATTATCTCATAAGAAGCAACAGGTACACCTTTAATCCCGATCAAGATATACTTTGAAACTAAAAAGCCGGCTGCGGGCGCTTCTTGAGCTTTGCCGGGTATTATTTTCGTCGACGGAGAATGTCAAGACTTACGCCCTACGGTTGAGCGAGCGGTTTTTACTTGGAAGTGAAGGGTTTTCTTGTTTATATTGTCGTTTGTGTGGTGACACTGACAGCTATGATGCTAGATGAAGCTTGTTTTTTTTGCTTGACCTTTGTTAGGGTGAAAACGATCTGTTTGGGGAAAACAAAGAAAACCAGTTAAGATATTGTGAATAAGGATCGAAGGATTGAAATTTACTCATAGATCTTGGTTCAAGATATATCTACACTTCAATATATTTTTAATGACGATAAAGCTAAAAATATGTTGCTGAGTTTTTACGAACAATTAAAAAAGTAAAAAATTAATTATTTTTTTAGGTGTTCAAAATACTTTTATTAATGCGAGTATACTTACATGCCTGAAAATGAAATATGCATATTTTTTAATTTGGGTCTAAATGTAAAATTTTGCACCGAAAATAATGGAAAGTCCATAACAGTAATATAATAACAGAATATTATTAGACATTATCTTTTCGTCGACTTCTTAAATTCACTTTAACATTTGGAACGAATAAGAAAAAGTAAAACAGACGAGGTGTTATGTTAGATGAAAAATTGAATTCGACAACTTGAAAATATGATACCCTAAATGCATTTCCTCTCATCTCTAAATTTCACACCAACGTAACTACGTCACCTTACACTCGATTCGCATGGTTCCACGACCAATTCCATTACCTCGAGTGAAATAATTGTTTCTCTTTCGCAGGCTCTTCCCAAATATTTCATTGCGCACTTTACCGCGGACCTAACCTCCGAGTTGCGACCTCACCTCTCACTCTAGCGTACAAATTTGTGGCACTCGCCAGCAACTACCGAGCGGGAGAATTGAAAATCGGCGACGCCGCCGATGAAAAAGGACGACGGGATCCATAAGGTCTGAGCCGAACTGTAACTCAGCGACGGCGCGCGGGCCCTTCAATAGATTCGCAACGGTTTCTCAGCTGCCGCGGTCCGAACGAAAGATCAGCGTCATACTTTGCGCCCGGAATGACGTTTCCGCGCTCGCACATACCCCGTGAAAGGAGGCAGAGAAGGACAAAAAAACGGGAAAAAAATGTGGAAGGAAAAAAGAAAAAGCGGCACGCAAGAAAAAGCAAGACAAAAAGGGCGCAGAAAAAGGGAAGACAGAGCCGAGGAAAAGGTGCGAGGGAGAGGGAGCGAGAAAACTGGGAGGACACGGCGAATAATCGTTAAATAAGACGGACCCGCGAGAGCCGCACCGGGCCGAATCTAATCTGAGTTACACACGGGGGAAACGAAGTGTGACGAAATCAAAGTCGCAGGACCTCCACGATCCGCGCCAGGATCCGGGGAATCGGCCGGCGCGCCGGCCCAAACACCGCCATTGTGCCGCGTTAAACATCGCCGATCAAAGCCGAAACGATGAATAATCGCCTTCGCACGTCGTTATTTACTGCGCCCCGCTTCCCGATGGAAATCCGGCAGGAAAACGCGCCGGCGGAGGCGCGCCGCCCCGTCCCGCTCCGTCCCGCTCCGGGGTCGGGAGGTCGCGGCGATTAATGATACTTGGAGATATTAATGATGGCACGGAAGGTGAGTAGCGCTGCACACGTGGTAACGATCTTGTAAAATGTTGTACGATATTTCTGGTTGTTTGAACAGTGCTTATATAATCGACGCAATAAAGGGTACATTTTTATGGTGTGAAATATTTAAAAAGGACTCTCATTGTTGAAAACAAAAATTGAGTTACACTCCCGAAGATTGCATTAAAATATTACGGTGATTCTTGAAGCTATTATCACTAAATTAGTGTTTTTTTAAATAACGAGGTTGAAAGTAATAAATATGCAAAATCAATATAATCCAGCAATTGTATCAAATTGAAAAATGTTGCTTATAACTTTCGAGATGGAAAAAAATACTTTGACTGTTGCACAGCCTACAATTATTGAGGAAATTGCAATTTTTAAGGTTCGAACCATTTTCCCATTGTCAAACACTGGATTATCTTTAAAATTTTTCATTTCATCAATTTAAAATTTCTTTTATTACTTTTACTTTTCATTTTTATTCACCTCATAAGTTACCTTTTTTTAAGTATAAGTTTGTTCTTGCATGTTCTCGCTTGTTGTTTATTCGATTTCTTAATTTTTGCAACAAAATTTCGCTAAACTTTTTTTTTCAATTATTACGTTCCTTCACTTTTCAAGGAAATTTGTTCAATAGCTTTGTAAAAGCGCAAAGAAGGCATGCACTTTCATTTGTACCAGAAAATTGCAACAATGAAATTAACAATGGCTTTACGTCAAATTTCCGATTCAATCATTGGCTTTAATTATCGAGTCTGATGATTTATGACGAAGAGCGGAATCGTCATTTTTTTCGCTCCGCCCGTTTAATGGATACTTGTTACTTGTCGTACTCGGATCGCCAGCGACATGACAATAACATGATTGATAAAAGTTTGATAAAAGTCTTTGTCGAGAGGTCCGGTAGTCCTACGCTGAAAAAGTCGAGGTGGTCGACTTGACAATAAGGTTTTCATCCTTTTTTCTTATTCGTGATTTGATGAAAGGGTGATTGAACGATCGAAAATCACCTCGGCTTCCGAGAAAAGCAGCGCGCGAACAAAGCCCGGAAAATTATGATTCGGGATGGTAATAGCTACAAAGAACACCACCGTCGTCTGATATTCAAGTGGACTTGTGTGAAAAAAGTGTGTAATAACTATCTATGGTGGCAAAATTTTAAAGTTCGATGTTCCGAAAAATAAATTTTTCATGAGTTGCGATTTTAAAATTACCAAATTTTTTGCATTTCGAAAAATTCAGTATCGTACAGGTTATAATTGAAATAGATAAAAGAAAAAGCAACATGAGAAGTTGAAACACAATTATTTGAAATTTGCAACCAAAATTGTTAACCATATTTACATTAAATATTGCGGAAACAAATGATCAAATTCAAAAATCACATTGCTTAATTATTAAACTAAATTTGCTTTTTTCAAAAGTGTCTTTGCATAATTAGAAGAAAATTGTTTTTTGTAAATTGAATAACTTTTTTAAACATAGTTTCCTTAAACTTGCATCCATAATAATAGAACGACAACAATGGAAATGATTTTGATATTATTTTCTTATCAATTTTTTGTCGTTCAATTTGTTAGATAAATATGAAAATAAATCTTTTCTGTTCGTTTTTTTATTTTTTTTTTCAGATCTTTTCTATAAAAATGTAAAACTAACATTGCTATATGTATCATGTCCATTCATTTTTTTTCTGCTCGCAAAGAAGTATGGTTAGTTGTTGGTACAACAGATCAAACGCACATGGTCTGAATAGGAATCAATAAAAGAGGATTTCGTAATATCAGTCAGAGATCATTTGATAAATATCTACGAAACGCCATTCTCGTTCAAGAAAGATTTATGACGACGAGTGATTTCGTTTTAATTATAGCTATGTTTTATTGTGGACATTCAGTCGACATAATTCATGTTATTGCCGAATCGACTTTTTTGCTTTTTGTAGAAAACATTAAGAAAGAAAAACTTTTTTATTAACGTACAAGAAAAAGTTTTTATTTGATTATTCAGTGACTAGGTAAGTATATAATGATGTCATTTCCAGTATAATACAGTATTTTAATTTTTCCTAAACCTGAAAAATAAATTTTGAAAAAGAAGATTCATTTTCATTTTCTTATAAATACATTACAGGAAAATAATGTTAGATTGTAATTGAATTATTGATGTGAATGGTTCAATAATTCTCTCCCAGTTCATTTCATTTCCTCTTCTTTCATTGCAATCATCTACAAAATTGAGTCAAAATGATTTGCAATTTTTTCAGCCAACTTTCAGTTTTGTCTTTTTAAAACGGCATCAATTTTGCGCAGAAACATTTGCGCGATTTCGCCGATGATTTGCAGACATCTGCACGTCAGAATGATTGGCCAAGAATTTCAATCGATTATTCAATTCATCCAAATGAATAGAGATCCTGAAAACTGTCCCTGTTAAATATAATTAGCACTTTCTTATTTATTTGCATTAGCAGATTGTTTTGTAATTTCAATGAAAATTCATAATCTTTAATGAAAATTATATTTGCGATATACAGCAACCATAAAAATTAATTAAAATAATACAATAATTTAATTAAACTTTTTCATGATTATTATCAATGTAACAATATTATTGTCAGAATTTTTACTTCGTTTTCTGAATTCAACACATCTCCTTGCCTAAAAACTGAACTTGAAATTACGTCATTTTTCTTGCCTCTTCCATTACATTATTCACGATTTCAAATGTCTTTTCTCTCTTTTTTTTCGATCTCAAAAGCGTCGCCGCAAATGTCAGTCGCGGCGCTACTGCAGGAGCGTTGACAACGTCGTTTTGACAGTCGAAGATGGAACTGCGGAAAAAGCAGGCGGCGGCGGCGGCGGCAGCGAACATGGCTTTGCGGGCCTGCCGCCGCGGGAAGTCGGGCTTTTGTCGGCGCGCGTTTTACTCCAAGGATTGTATCAAAGTTAAAGCTGGCTCTTAGGTCCCGCCAGTGGTTGACACCGAGCACGTAATGATCAACTTTTTCCCCGACACAATGACCCGGAATCGTCTTAAGAACGAGATTAAGTTTCGGATCCGTGTTTACCGTGGGCTCGTGGGAGTCCGACGTGGGAAGAACGGTAGGAAAATGGGGAAGAAAAAAAAAAAGGCGAGTCGCCTCGCGAAATGGGATTACCCGTTGTCCAGCTCGAATTGTGTGGGCAATTTTTGAAAAGATCGGAAAACATATTTCTTTCGACTTGTTTTTGTTTGTTACTTCGGTACATCATTTGGCTTGAATCGTTTTAGAAAAGTTTATCTACGTATACGATATTTTGCCTTTGTACTGACAAGCTTTCGTAATTATCGGGAGACAAAAATTGTTTCGTATTTTTTAGCCGGCTTCATTATTCTATAATGACCCTCATCAGTAAATAAGATTAACCCTTTGGTACCATATGATGCCATATGGCAGCATAATGATAAAAAATCCTCTTTTCTTTTGCACCAGAAACATTTTAATGACTTATATATATCAAATTTGACGTTTATTAGTGTTTCTATGTTTACTCGATTCAAATAGATTATTAACGATTCTTTGATGATTTTATGATATATTTTTTCTAAACATTTTAGTGAACCAATTGAAACACTTGAAAAACTGTTGTCAAAAAGTAGACCATCAAATGTTTTCTACAACTATAAACGACATTTCAGCATGAAACATTTGCCAGACCTTCGTGAGACGTAATTCCGCAACGAAAAAGCTCTGGGCCTGCCGGGGTACTTTTCAATAACTTTCAACAGTTTGCACTAAAACAAATGTCGTTACAAATCGTCGTTACATCGTCGGCTCTCGATTACCGGCGCTGCTATTATCTTCGCTCTGCGTGAAACATCCCGCGGAATTGTTCTGCCGCACGGAGCACCCGTAAAAACGGCATTCCGCTCGAAACGGATCTGCGCGCATATGGTCCTCGCATGGACCACGCGTTCCATTCACCGACTTTCGCCGGTCGAGGGCTTCGCCGTGGAAAACGGGCCCGATGGTCCGTCGTCGGCCAACAAAGGCCGTCTTAATTCGAGACACGCTTTTGAAAAACACCCGAAACGTCACGGCCGACCGCAGCGCGTCAATTAGAGTTAATTCCTTCGGCATATATCACGTTAATAAATGTAACAGATCGCTCGACGTTTATTCCCGAAGTCGTTCCTCTTTTTCCATCTATTTTTTTCCTCCCCCGCTCCCTCCTTTTTTGTTCGTCGCGTCTTTCTTTCTCTTCGACGGTCGCGTCGCTCGGTCGCTGTTTCGCCGGCGCAAGAAGGTGAAAAAGCGACGACGAAGAAGCCCGGCGAAATAATTAAAAGGAGCAATAAAGCTAGGAAATAGCGGAATGAGCGAGGCACGGCGACGTGTGAGGGCCGGGGCCTCGGTGCAAAAGTGCGCGCGTCTGCGGCATGAACATAATTCAGCTCGTTATGTTACAGACAGGCCCCTGACGGGGGCCTTATGGCCGGGCTACGGGAGGTCAGGGGGCCTCTGTTCCAATTTTGTGCCCAATAAGACTAATTCCCTCAAAGGCACCGCGCCGCCTCGCGACGCCCCGGACAACTTATCGTCCAACTTTCGCGTAAATTATGCTTTCGGCCGGGTCTTTGCGTTGCGAAGAGACGTCGGAGAAGAGGAGGACGAAAAGGGAATAAACAAAACGAAACGAACGTGGAAACGCTGGGAAAAAGACGCGACCTTTTGTCGGGCCGGAAAAAGGTTCTCGAAAGGTCCGGCCTCGCGATTTCGTTACTGTGTCTTTGCTTTTTTACAATAATCATTTTGAATTTTAGTTAAGTCAATATAACATATTTAAAAAGTTAAAAAAAATGTTACTATGGGACGTTATTATATTATTAAATAAAAAAATACCCATTGGATCAAAACGTATCCGTAAAAAAAACGCTGCATTTAAAACAATGATATAACTGGATTGGTGTTTGCAATATATAAATTGTAAATTTGGAAAAAATATTGAAAATGAGCTTCGTCGTCATGTACAAAAAATGATCGTCTTATCTCCATCCGAGCGTCGAAACAAAGATCAAGATATGCGCGGTATATCACGAGACACGTAACAACTGATTCTTGCTTATGTAACGAAACCTTTTGTGCAAATTAATAACCCGCAAACGTAATTAATCCCGCGCGTTTATTATGGTAATATAGCTAATGGTTCAGCGGAACCTTTGCAAGTGGCAAATAATACTTCGTTTATGACTGTAAATAGGTTAGTTCGTTTCGAAATAGTTTATCAATTTTTTCGGACAAAAAAATGGTAATTTTTTATTTCGTTTGCTTAAATTATTTACTTTTTATTTAATTTTCTTAAAGCGTTATTTTACATTTGAAGTTGTATTACATTAACGAAGAAGAAACGAGCTTTAAGGTGGTAGCACGAAGGGTTACCAACATAAATATCATTTTTTCCGAGTTGAGTACATTTTTACTATCGAAAAAATAAAAAATAAAATATTGTTAGTATCACGAGCCGATGGTGAGTCAAGAAATTGTGATTTAATTTAATTTTAATTAATAATAATTCTAAAATATCTTACTATAGAAATTGAATTGAATGAAATCAATTAATTTTCCTACTTTTCGTAATTTTTCAAGTTCTACTGTTGTTTAGATATAACTAATACTATAATACATCGATTATTTGAAAGAAAATATCTAACTTCAATTTTGTACTGGAATACTAGAGTGAGAAAAACGGAAGGAGGAAAACTAATAGCTCGGGGAAAAATCATGGGGGTAATTACCGGCGGGGTACAATTGTAGTACAATCAGTGTAGGTTTTTTCAATTTAATTTTTTAATTTCTTTATGAAATTACTCAAAACTTACACTTATAAAAATTTCGAAAATTCACTTCTTAATCACTGAATTATTCTTAAATTAATCGGGTTCCACTTATAAAAGTAATTTTCTTATAATAAGCAGACAAAAGTGCAAAGTGAAAACCAAAATGTTCCATAAGCAAAATATATGTTTATAAATAATATTTCCCTTCCGTCGATGTCAAAATTATTACTCCTCAACGACTCAACTGCAAAACCTCCCGCAGTTCCTAAGGAAAAGCGCAGAATCCTGGACTCCTGGTCCAGGCACTTTTCAAAGTCCATTAATAGCAGCTTGGCCGGAACCCAGCGGGGTAATAAAATCGTCGCCTTACACCTCCGTGCGACCGCGGTCCGTTAAGCCTGCTGCCCCCCCCCCCCCCCCCTTCTCCCCCCCCCCTCCCCCTTAATCTTCCGTCCCTCAAATAAAGGCCCTCGGAATTGGTTTTGAAGTTTTTTTCTCCCCCCCGAGAGCGGCCCTTGGGGGGGGGGCGTCCCTTTTACCACCCCCCGGACCCCCGCGACCCCCCTACCTCCCCTTCGCCGTTCTTTCCTTGTCAAAAAAAAACACCGCCTCGATCTGTGTGTCACAGCCACGTACCATACACCGTCACGTGTATTCGCTTCCTA
>JABFOV010001294.1:0-26414 GCA_022817685.1 Aradophagus sp. ZL-2020
AAGAACGAAGTTATTGTCCGATACAATTTAAAATATTATAACAAACTGTAACAAATAGAGTTTTCATTAATAAAAACCTTGTATTTCGATTTTTTTTTAAAAACAGAAAACTGAAAAGAAAAAGTATAGGGATTTCGTGGGGTAAATGAAGTTAATAAGAACAAGAAAAAAAACAAAAAAAAAAAACAAAAAAAAAAAAAAAAAAAAAAAAAAAAAAAAAAAAAAAAAACTACAACTGCAGTCAACTTTTGCTTAAGTTTCCAATTGTTTGTCTTCCTGTTAGTTTAACATAAAATAACCTGCACTGTAGGTAATTGAATAAAAAATGTTATGCATTATTTGAATTACAATGAATTTGATGGTTGGTTTTAAATGCCCTAGTAAAACGAGAAATATAATGTTATGTCTAGAATATACAGTGAGTATACTATTAATACACTGACAGTCTATTAATAGCATAAGTATACAGACATTATGTGCCAGTCATATGCCATATCCTTGCCAGATTCTAAAAGTTTGACAAGGGAATAGTACATGGCTGGCAGACGTCTGGCTCACGCGTATGATCCAGACCGTTGCCTGACCAACTGGCAGTAATTTTTTCCACGCGGGATATTGACAATGTATTTACATTATTCCAATTGATCAATATTATAACGAATAATATATTGTTAATGGTTTAATTATATTTTATTTTTTACTAAAGTGAATTTGGTGAAATTACTCATACATTAATATATTGAAATGTTTGACTTTCCAGTACAGTTGATTGTATTGAATGAAAGAATTGTTTAAGAAAGGTAACACGATCAAAGTACTAAAAGGAATAGTAGTTTCTAGTAAAACCTTTTTCATCGTGTATATAAAAAAAGATATGACTACACTGAGAAAACAATATCGTACAGATTGTAAGATTATTCTTATTGCGACAGATGGTATCCGTACAGTAAAGTTAACATGTATTGTAACCTATGATCTGAACCGCGCGATCGACCACGTAATCGTGGTAACAATCATTAAGCGAGTGATCCTATTTGCGAAAAACGAACAACAAGTAATACATTTAATGAATTTCTTGGTTTGAAAAATACGTCTGAAAATTAATATAATATTTTTCGTATCATTTCCACTAAATAATTTGCTCAGTGAACATCTATTGATTCAAACTTTTGACTCTTTGAAAAGTACTTTCCAACTTAACTGCAAATTTGTATCATCCCTTTCTTCTTACCATCTGACCGAAAAGAATAGAAACATTCGACGTGTTCGCATCGAACCATCAGGCAAAAGTTAACTACAATCGACCTTAGATGGCAGCCGTAAATTTGATCAGAAAGAAAAGCAAGAACTTGTCCTCCGCGGTAGCCCTAGATCAATAGCATTACGACCGAAACCCAATCCCGTCACGTGATCCATCCAACCAAGATGAAATCGTGGATCCCCGGCTTACGAATCTACAGTTCCTCGCGACGCTCCAGCTTCGCCAGCAGATGCTCCAGCACCTCAACGACGAACTCCAAGCCGTTCATGTAATCGCGGAAAATGAGCCAGTCGCGCAAATTCATGTGCGTCCTTGAATCGGAAAGCGTTCGTATTTCAGCGGGCATCACGTCCCGCGTGACGTCCGATCGTGATGGGATTCCCTTCTCCAGCAGCGCCACCTGGATCTCGCACAATAGCGCGCGCAATTGGAGCTCCGCGTGGGCGAACTCGTCGGCGAATTCCAGGCCGCGGTCCTGCTGGTCCCAAGCCACCTGTTCGAGGGCAACGGCGAACGTCTGTAGGTACTCGTAGATGTCGAGGAGGACTGCGGCGAGCGCCAGCTGGTCGAGGAACTCCTCGCTCAGGCGCTCGCCGAGCTGCTTCGGGATCTTGGCCGCGCTCGGCAGCCAATCGTAGCGCTGGCCCCGCCACTCCCGATGGAAGCCCTCGAAATCCGCGTTAAACGTCCGCTCGACGAAGTCGTCCCGGAAGCGCCTCGCGTGCGACATGGCGGTTTTCGCTTGCAGGATCATCTGCCGGAGAAGCTGTCTGTCGGTTAACCGCGAGAGCCCCGGCTCCGCCGCGGTCGGGCCGTCCGCCGCGTAGCCGCACGGATTCACCCACTTGGGCGCGGAGGCCATCCGCTGCTGCTGCTGCTGCTGCTGCTGCTGCTGCTGCTCCAAGGTCATCGTGAGTTAATCGCTCCGACTGGCCGAGGGCGCCACCTGCAAAAGTAATTGAAACTCACATGACGCTCTAGAGGCCAGCAGCGCGGCTTCCACGGTCTGCTGGAGCGGTGCCTTCGCGCCGGTGGCGCCGCCACACGAATTATTCAAATTTAATACTATTAGCCGCTCCTCCTCGGGGCCTGCCATTGAGCATATTGCAATTAAGCGTATTGCCAAGCCACCCTCTCCCTCGTTTTATCGCTTTTCACGAGATTTCGGGAGGGCCGAAGCAGATAGGGTCGCAAACAGACAACGTCGTGTCTGATATCGCTCGGTAAAAGCCTACCGATCCTTGCTTGATATCTCTCAGAGATATCTAGACTGCTGTACACCGATCGATTTCGCGAGTTGCCAAACCTTGGAAACCGAGTGTCCGAAAATCGTGCGCTGACGAAATTTGCTGATTGACTGGATTGGTCTTGCGTTTTCCGATTAAACTGACAAAATCATTAGGCATGGAAGAGCTGCATCAAGTGCTCAGTAAATCTCCGTGTTCGATGTCACGTCGATGTCACTTAAAAAAGTGGATGCTCTCAATAACAGTCAATTTATGGTCAATATTTTAAGGATGATTGTCAATATCATCAAACATATATTTGTTTCGGTAGACATTCTTTCTTTTTCACGACAGATATTGTATAATGTTGCAATGCTTAATTTTGAGACATTTTTGAAAGAATCATCATCAACATCAAGATCAACAGTTTCATCAATCAAGTAAATCATTGAGAAACAGAGAGTGTAAATATGATTGCTAATTTTTTAAGTGTATAATTCTTGATTCGTGATAGAAAACTGAAAAAATACTTTGATATTATAACAAATATATTGTATAACGTAATTATAGTAAATCATTGGTAATTTTTACGATACGTAACCTCAGTCATACGAACATATACCAAGTTGGTAATGTATACTATAAATTTAACAATACACTTTGCAAGTTTTACGACATTTAACGAAATTTCACAATTATTTGGTAATTTGCAAGAATGCGATCGCAGAGTAAATGAAGTTGCATATAAAGAAATGCTGAAGAAAATTGGGATCGTTGAATAAAACGGAGGTTGTACACGGTAATGGAACAGTGGTGTGTATTAGCTAAGCAGCATAAGCAACGCGGCGCGTTTACGCGTTTGCACGACTGCACACACGGCCACATTTATATATTAGTAAAGGAATTAATACGTAAAGTGTGTTGGCGGATCGCGTGTGTTTTAGCGCGGCGTGCACGTGCGCGGCCCGACGACCCGAGTGCGGCGCGCGCGTTACGTACGTGGACGCGAACACGGGGGATGGCCAGAGGGCAGCCAACGTTTATAATATTAACGCTAATGGACTACCTTATACCTTATATCCCGCTCCCACCCAGCCCCCGCCGCCGTGTCACCCTTCTTGCGCAGTTCGCAGCCTCCGCCACCTATTTCACTTTGGTATCAAAGTAGATACTGTATTTATAATATTCATGAGTGTATGCAAGGTAATGCAGCAAAGCGCTTGGCCAAGTAATAGCAAATGGACGGAAAAGTTAGCAACAACGGATTGAATTTTCAATTTTCGCTCGATCGATCGATCCCCCACCAGAGTCGGAAAAACGATTGAGTTATTGTAATTAAATCACTCGGAGAATATTACTAAGTAAGGAGCAACTGAACAAAGTTGCTCAGCTTATTATTCAGTTGTTTTGTTTGTGTTTACATTCGAGGTATTACTTGCGTTTGGAAAATTTCGTTGTGGTGACGAAACGATTTATCCGCTATAAGAACGAATTTTCTGTTTGACAAAACGCATTTTATTGAAATAATATGCGTTTCATTATTAAAATTTAAATGAATTTCAAAATTGAAATGATAAATTGAAAGTCAAAGAAATACCATCGATAAATAGTATCGTTTTCGAAAATTCACAACGGACGTTCGATTCTTGATACTGTAACCGAACCATTTTTTTGTCTTTTGTACAAAAAATAAATTTATTTGGATTATATGGTAAAAGTTGTATTATTTCAACCTTTGATTGCAGTTGTAACGAAAATCAAGTTTTCCGCACGGCCACTTTTGCCAAAGTTTATTTCCATATCAATTGGTCGACGGAAAATTGTGTTCAACTCCGTAAGGCAAGAAAGGCGAATGTAAAAAAAATGGTCCCGAACGAAGCAGTGGCGTATCGTGAATAAATACGCGCAACCGTAGCCGCGGAGCTGCGAATCGCTGAAAACACCGTGGCACTTAAGTTTTAATTAATATTATATAGCTAATTAGCCTACTGGGCCGGGGTTTTGTATATTAATTTAATTTTCAATCTCACGGGGTAATTCTTGGCGCAACGTTAGTTTTAATCTGCCCTCCTCTTCTATCGTCTCGCCGCAGAAGCCGGCCTGGGATGAGTGGCTGGAAAGAGGCAGCGAGAGCGGCGCGGCCGCGCGGCCGACAGAGAGGGCCGCGAGCCGGCGAAATAAAGAGGGATAAAATGGGAAAAAAGGTCGAGCTCGAGCATTAACAACTACACGGCTAATAAAAACCGGCAATAAAAACTGCCCCTTAAAACCGCCCCCGAGGTGCGGCCATCTTCGCTCGTTACGTCCTCCGCGGCTCTTGCGCCGGATTAATTTTCTTCAAATATTTACTGTTCCGCGTGGCCGCGTGCGCCACTGGACACGCTCACAATTCACGGTCGCCCTTATTCCGATAACCTTCCTATAATCCTTACTCTTTCCTCCATCACAATTCTTTAGTAAACACATTTCTACTTTTCTTTTACTCCAAATTTTACTCCATTCAATTGTTTTGCTTGACAATTTAGAGTTACATTGTCCGAGGGTAGAAATTATCAACTCTTGATAAGCGCTCGTGTGGCACGCACAAAGAGACGGTACGAAAAAGGAAGCAAAACGTACTCACTTGAAGTTAAAAAAGAAATTTCGTGGGCAAATGCCAGGCTGGTGTCCGGCTTTGCTGGCTTGGCACCGGCCGGACCTTGGCAGAGAAAAATTCCGGCAGAAAATTAACTGGCGAGCGTTCCGACAGCAGCGGGGCTTGTTGACCAAACAATGGCACGTGACGGCAAATGTCGCACGCGCAACAGCGGTTTATCGGTTAAAAACCCGAAAATGTGCCAATCAGTCGGATAATCAATAGCTGATAGTGGATAAATTTACAAATATCGATCATGACAATATTTACGACAATTACTGTGACTCAATCACAGAGATTAAAATGAGATTCATTTCAGCTGTGAATTGTATTTAATAGTATCATGTTTATTATTTTCATTTTCAACAAACTCCCCATCAAAGGTTCCATATATCAAACGAAAAGTTTAACAATTGAACATGACAGTGAAATGTGGTTTGAATCACAATGGTTCGACATGTCAATAATAATGTAATTACATGCAAACATTTCTCTACTTAAAAAATTGTGCTTAACATATTATGAATAATAATTGGATAATTATAACAATCAACAAATTTAATGTCCTACGAAACACGACTACAAATTACATGCTTTACGTACAGGAAAAATATATTTTACATACATACATGAAACACATTAAATCTTCAACTTACGAGATAGTTAATATTTTAACCAAACAATGTAGTCACCGTTGCGCAATTGCCCACTGAATCATCTAACATTTCTTCATTCGATAATATTCAACAGAAAATAAAATACTCGATAAAATCCCCCCCTGAATTATGAGTGTGAAGCTTTCCACTTGCATGTATCCACGCGATTTAAACTTGCACAAAATTTATTCAACAAATGCCAAGTATATGTATATATTTATGTTGACGGAAAATGATCTTTTATAAAATCAAAAAATGGAATTTTATTGTATATGTCAGATCCAATAGACGAATTGTTTTAAGAAATGTGATCGTTAGCACGTGCACAACTTTAAATACATCAATTCGTTCATAAACACTTATTAAATTTTACTGTAATACTGCATTTTAAATTTATTGAGTATAAAAAGGGCAATGTGTAAAAACATTTTATTGCTGAAAATCGAAAACTTTGTGTTTACGCTATTGAATATTACTTTTTTCATGTTTGATAGATTGAAAGAAAGAATTTTAAAAGTAAAATTTAGTGATACGTTAGGTGTGAAATGTACGAAATTTGAAAACATAAACGTGCACATTTCAAGAAACGTATCTTAAATGAATGTATAAAACATATTCGTTAAATTGAAGGCATAAAAGGTATGCACTGTAAAAAATGAATGTAAAACAATACTACACATCACATAAAATTAAAGTAAACGTGTAAAAGCTAACCAATGAAATTGCTTCCTTTTGAAAAGTAGCGATTTCATTGGTTAGCTTCTACACTTTTGCTTTAATTTTACGTGACATGTAGTATAGTTTAACATTCTTTTTTTTACAGTTTTTTAGTACAGAAATTTGAAAAGATGTAAGCAAAACACACGTGACCGATTTGTTTGGAAAAACAACAAGTTATAAGAAACATGATATAAAGACATGAAAACGAATGTAGAGGTTGTTGTCATGGGGCGAATCGTTTTTTGAATCCGAGCTGCGTGAATGTTCGCGATCCGCGGTAATAACCGCGCGGTAATCGACGTAAGCCGAGCCGCGCGCCACCGCTATAGCAAATATTGACGAATTAAAAATAATGCCGACGAAGGTGAGCCCGATACGACGGCGACTTACAATCGGAAACAATGCCGGCGGATTATCGACCAAACAAAATTGTATTACGCCCGGGTTGTTTACATTTAATAATAAGAGCAACGCAAAGCAATGGGAATGCCGCGCGCGCTATTTATAGACTATCATTTCCAGCGCAGGTCGAAACACGCATTCCACGACGCATTCCTTCAATAAACCGGGACCCCTGCATTTTTTATGCAAAACATTTATAGCTCGTGCATTCGATTCGCCCTGAATATTACATTGTCGCAGTACGACGAGGCATAGCGTGAAGCGCTGCGCCGCGACACGCTAATAGCCGGCGGCGCGCTCTTGTGATAAGAATTCAGTTTGTCTAAACAAGTGTTTCATTTTTTATTTCCACGCGTCGTTTGCAAATCAAGTTATTATGCCCCGTTTATTGGCTCTTTCTGCACGGATTAAACCGACGCTCTCGCTCACGCTCTGCCTCGGTTTCGTCTTTTCCTTTTTTTTTTTTTTTTGTTTTTGTTTTTGTTTTTCCCTCGTCGCTTCTCGATTGTAATCTTCGCGCCGCGTGATTTATTATTATTTTATCATGCCGCCGGCGTTATCTAGACGCCACGAATGAATCATTATCCAAACGAACGGCCAAATCAAACGGAATATTTTCGGCCCGAGCTCTTATCGCGATGCTTTCTGTTAAACTGCGAAATCAATTTTTCAGATATCAAACCTCGATTCGACTTGTCAATTGATCTTGTCCAACTTTGGACGGCAGTTAAATGGAAATGCTTTCGAATTAAGATCAACGCTTGTGTCAATGTAAATATAAGTCAACGTCTCGGGTGTGATTAGACCTCGTGACATTTGACTTGTAGAAAGCGACCTTTTTCTTTTTTCTTCTTTTTTTTTAAACATAGTCATGTCAATAATTCCCGGACATCTGGTACGATTGTCGCAAATGAATCTTGGTCGACGAAAAGCGTTCTTCAGTATTTGTTTCTAATGGTATTATTAGTGCGCTTTATCTTTACCTTAAACGTGTGCAGGACGTTGACAACGTTTTTTCGACAACAAATTGTAGTTTTAATCAATTTTGACAATATGTTGAATTCCGAGGAAAAAAATAATGTGCTTGACGTTTTCAACGAAAACAAAATAGACTATGGCTTAAGAATATAAACATGATTACGATGGAAGAAAAACGAGAAAAATTTGTGTATCAGGAAAGCCTGCATTTCTTTTAGCGCGATTTTATTAAACTCGATGAAATCAAAGTGATAGAAACTTAATTTTACAGACTACTTTGAAAGTGCATATTACTCCAATAATGTTTGTGAAATTATAGTAACTAATTGTGCGTAAATATTGTAATATTATTATTTAAAAATGATAGCACGTCCAGTTGATTGTATTGACAGTTTCAAAATTTCGAAATTTGTTTTTGATAATCAAAAATAGAGTATTGTATCCTGATTCGTTTGAAAATGAATGTTGACAAGATTGATTTGCCAGAAAGGAAAAATTCTATCTAAAATAAAAACATCCGAACCTGAATTATGATTTTTGAAAACTGAAACTGTATACTGTACTGTAACTGTAGTTTTAATTGCAAAGTTTTGATATTTTGTAGGTATAATATAAAGAATATTAAGACAAAATAAAGCACTGACAACAATCGAATCGAGCACTGTCATCAATTTGAGAAACGTGAAGATAATTATTAACATTGTCTAGAAAAACACAACAACACATTACACAAGTTGTATTTTTCAACCACCTTCAAAACGATTGTTTTCAATGAAATCATAAAACGTAATGAAAGTGACAACAAAACGACAACATTGACGTGACTTTGAGTTGTCGATGAGTTGTATTTAAAAATAATTAGTATCGTTTGCAATGCTTTATCGGACATTTCAAGATCATCTTAGGAGAAGATGAGATTAGAGTGAATCGAAATTTATAAATAATAGCGATAACAAGAAAAGCCATTCGACGTTTTGCAAGCGATACCGCCAACGTAAATATTTTGATCGCGCGCTTGAAAATTCAACCTGCCGTCGACGATTAACGTCGCTGGCAATTGGCGAGGCCTAATGCCGGCATTCGCATGCGGATTTCGAGCGTTTCGGCCGAGGAATCGCGCGCCCTAGCGAGCCGATAGCCGAGCCTAATTATATACGAGAATGATCTTATCGTTGGGCGCTTTCGATGATACCAAGGCCCGACTAATTGGACGCGCGCGATACCGCCAGCAGCTCGGCCAACGGAAAACCGATCTGCAAATTTGCACGCTCGCAAGCCAATTCAGATTGGACGTCGATAGTCGACGAGAGAGACTTTTGCCTCGAGTGCAATTTCCTCTCACTCACTCTTTTCCGGGAGAAAGAGGACGTTTTGAAAAATGCCAATTTTTTCATTTTCACACTTTGTTTGTTTGTCCATTACGAAACCACTTAACCTTATTATTCAACGACATTTGACGAACAATGTTTTGAAAGTTGCAGTTGATTGTACGCACGTTGATTATACGCGGTTTTCGTTGCGTGCCTTTTCGATATCGATAATTACGTAGTTTCGGGTTCGAAGGAAACCTCCTCGTCCGAAGCGCGAAATCGATGGCGCCGAAACGCGTAGCTCCTCGAATGGCATCGAGTTTCGCCAACAGCCATTAACCCGAAGAAACGTCAACATCGACGAGCATTCTCTCGGAGAAACGTTGAGAACGACAAACTCGATATCATTTTTATCTTCGATACAACTTTCGCCATCAATTGTTTCCTTACCCTATCGTCGAACAAGTGAAACAAAAACACGGGCGATTGGGGGGGGGGAAAGAAAAGAAGAAGAAAAAAAAAAAACAAACAAACAAACAAACAAAAGAAACGTTGGCCTCGGATGCGCGGACCGATCAATCGCGCGCGATTTCCATAACTCGGGGAGCCGGCGCGTAAACACGTAAATAAGCCGAGCCGGCTTGGCGCGGGTCGGCGGGCAATATTTCGAGCGAGCGCTGGCGCGTAGCCAGGCTGACCCGCTCGCTCGCAGCCGTCGTCGGCTCGCCAGCCAGCCAGCCAGCCAGCCAGCCAGCCAGCCAGCGGCCTCGGGAGCACGTGGCTCGCGTCGGGGCGCCTGCGTGCGCCGCTGCCAATCGCGCCGAAATCGCGAGCTGATTGATCGGCTCGATCCGCGTGACAGGCGCTCCCGTCGCTCGACTCACCTCAATCCGCGGCATGCGTAGGCCTTTTTTGTCCCGCTCGTTCCGTCCACTTGCAGCCACTTGTTTTTCTACTTTAATTATTGCTCTTCTATCTATCTCGCCGTTTGTTCCGTTGGACAGCGCCTAGTCACGACTAATCACCAACTGGCCGCGCCATTCCATCCGCCGCGGCAGCACCGTCGCGCCGGCCACCGGCACCGTTCGATCGGCCGACTGACCGCGCACTTTCGGCTGTCCGACTTGGGCTTCTCGGCTTCTCTCTCTCTCTCTCTCTCTCTCTCTCGGCCACCGGGGGAGCCTGGGCCTCGCGGCACAGGCGGATTCGCGGCCACTTGCAACGCGCCCGCGACCAGCCTACTACTACTCGGCGAGACGACCGGCGATCGCTACCAAGTCACAGCACAACACCACGCCGCACTGCGCGCAACGGCAAACGCGTTTCGACGCTGAGTTCCGCTCGGTTCGGCGGCGGACGAGCGAGTGTCGAGTCGAACGGCGCCCCCCACCCGCGAGCCGCACCGCCGACGGTGGGGGCAGATAAGGTCCGGGCGGGGGGCGTCGCGAGGGGGGCTAGCGGCGGCGCGCGGCGGGCGGCGAGAGGGGAGCGAAGAGGGGAGCGCGACAGACGGACGGGCGTGAGTGGAGGAGGGGCATTTACGCGGGCCCCGCTCGGCCCCGCGCGCTCCTTCTTCCCGGCGCCTCCCCGCGCGCACTTTTCCCCCTTTCGCCGCCGCGGCGCACTCACACAGACGCAGCGCGACCGCGCGCACGCCGGCCCGTTTCTTCCTCTTCATTCGCTCCATCGCGGTGTGAAACATTTCGCGGGTTTCGCGGGTGGGGTAACCCCACTTGGGAGGAGAGCGCGGGCAAGGACAGGAAAGACAACGGTATTCAGTTAATTGAACGACTCGCGCCACTGGTGTGCCGCCGCGGTGGGGGGCGAGAGATTACTCGGAGTAATTATTTATTTTTATTATGCCCCGCCCCCCATACCACCGTCGCGCCCCCACCCGTTCACCGCTCTCTCCCCCCGCCCCGACCACTACCACCGCACCGTTCCGTGTTTCTGTCATTTTTGCAAAACTTTCGTCGGTGTTCGAGCGGTTTTTTGGGTCGCGCGGCCCGAGGTGGGATGGTCGGTCTTTTTTTCACTCTTGTCTCTTCCTTCCTTCCTTCCTTCCTTCCTTGTTTCGTATTGTCGGATTTTTCGTTCAATCGTATAATACATCGATGATTTCCGCGACAATTGTCGCGCCGATCGCCGACGAGGCTTTCGGCTGCTGCGTCTGTTTATGTTCAAGGTCTCTTTAGTTTAGTTTTCATTTTTTTTATTTTTTTAGTTATTTCATTTGATGTAAAAATTTAAAAACTTAATTTTACAATATTTGGGTAAGTGAATAAAATTTCTTTGATCGTTTAAACAGCTCTTAACTATGTTGTCAGTTCTTAATGTACACAAGGAGCGAACGCAAGTTTTATTAATTTACTTTGAAACGAAACAACTTTTCTCGGCAGTTTTCAAATAATATTTCTAATACGATAGTACATTATCGTTGTAACAATGTAATGATATTTATATTTCAGTTGAACATAAAACACTCGAATGGTCGTACCGTTAATTAATATGGCATTCAATGGAATTATCATTACATTTAATCGACTAAATTAAAAATGATAAGGTTGCGAAATTGACACACGCGCAAAGCATCTCGTATGCATTTTGTTAATTAGCTGGATCGTCCTTATTACGGGGTCGAAAGCGTATTTAAGAAATGATTAATTAACTGAAAAGGTCGGCGGATTTGGGCGCAATAAAATCGCATGGCAATGAAAAGAAATTGAATAATAAAAGATTTTTTGAAATTTAGCATACTTTTATTTATCATACTAGCGAGTAGGTTGGCAACACGCGCAATCGTAAAAAGTACGCAATATTGGACGTGATGTATTTAATGGAACTTGCGTTTTAGGGCATTGAAAACGTAATAAAATTAATACAACGGTAAACACGATTTTATCAAATATTGGTCATTAAAAGAGAATAGCGGTATTTTGTATCTTAAGTAATTAATTAAAATGAACGCCGATATGAAATTGAGTTTTCAGCAATAAAATTCGACGCGCGCTATATTGAGATTTCAATATTTATCATTAAATTAATTAATTTCCACTTCTTTAATTACGCGCTGTGACTACGTAAAATTTCGCAGTCATTATGATACATATGCAATTCTATTCGCTTGATTTTATGATTAAACGTTGTAACTAATTTAAATAGAAAATAATAAATGTTAACACGCAACGCTTTTGCGCGATAAAATGGATAAATATGGTAATCTGTTTATCTCGACGATGCTTCAAGATCTGAATAATTTTGTGATAGCATAATAACATATTTGCCAGAGAGCGATAATTTAATATTAACAAAATATTGCTCGATAATCAGTTTAATTACGTTTAAACAATCACTTTTCAATACGGGTGTTGGTGTTTACAACTAACTAATACAATTAAACACAATTTCGAATCGGGCAGGACAGTAGTTAATAATTTGTTTTCCTTGTGTTTAGACACAAGAAAAACTACTTAAAATGATTGTAAAGCATAAAACGCTTTTAAAAAAAGGTATGATTACAATAAAGGTAAAAAGAATAAATATCGAACCATTAAAATATTAAATAAATATATTCATGTTTTAGCGTCAAATTAGCAGCTTTGGCTCAAATTCTGCATTAACGTTACAATGTCGATAATGTTTTATTTGATCAAGTTGCGAAACAACATGAAAAAATCACCTTCACCGTAATAGACCGCTACTTTGTAATTTCAAATGCTATTATTGACGTTATAATTCTCTGCGAGTTTTGTCAGATATTTAAATTTAGCATTACTTTTAACGACATTACTAAAGGGACTTTTAAAATTCAAAGTACACTTTGAAGTAAAACATACACGTTCTACGTTTGCAGACTTTCACAGCACAAACTAATTTTCGATGCAAAAAAGCTGCAAAAGGTATCTTTTTATTAACTATCATAACGTACTTTCCTTTTGAACTTGAAAATTCGTATATTTTTCAACTAATATTTAGTACGAATAAGACTTTTTTTCAACGTTGCAAGTGTAGTTTTCAGATTTAAATTGCAGTCAAATAATGTTTGCACCGGTTGTGAAAAATTATTGATACGAACAATAACAGCATTTCGAGTTGACATCGGCGAGTGAAATTCAATGAAATAATTTTCATCCATTCAAAGACATATCTTATCGATATTCCATAAATATTCTTGTGCCGACATTAAAAAGTCTCGAGTGTATCAACAACATTATTTTGCACTTTAAACCAACACGGTATCACATTATGTCAACATATCAACCCGTTCTGTAAACTTTGTTAATCAACCATTACTTATTTCCTCCGCGCAGATGTCGCTAATGGCAGCACTTACGCAAACGGCGTACAAATGAACCTACGGGACGGTGATTTGGCGAATTTTCCCACGCAGCAACAAAGTCATCAACCTCGGGAGTTTTATCTGAAGCCGCGCGAAAGAGCGAGGTGTCGCGTCATAGCTGCTAGGTTGTCGGGGCCGACTTCTCAACTCGGCACGGCTCGCGCTAAACAGGCAAACACGGGCGAAGGGAAAACAAAACGAAGGCAAAAAGAAGCGGGCCAGAGGAAACAATGGCCCGGCGGGTTTTCAGGTAATCGCGTGGGATGGATGGCTCGAGAAAGGTGCCGCGCGTTCGAGTGGCCGTTCACCTGTCGCGGGACATTAGACGAGCCATCGGGTCGAAAAGAGCCACGGCCAGTCATTGGAAAGCCTCGAGATTGTTTTTCGGTAATCCAATTGGAGCTAAGGCAAAAGACTCTCATCAAGCCTTTGTCTCAACTCGAGCCTTCGGCTTCGGTTTGCCTTCCCCGAACAGATGTTATCACCGTGCTCGCGACGTTGATGCAAATCCAACCGAGCCACGAGCAGAACGTGTTCATTCTTTCGGGGCGTCGCAACGAAAAACAGGGGCAGCCGCGGTTTCACTTAATTAACGCGATTCACGTACGGTCCGAGTCTTCTGCCGACCGTTGTCACAGTCTTGAAAGTTGACGCAAACTTTTAACACGCATAAATGTTTTAGACACATCTCGCCAAGTACGGCAATCAAAAGAATTTGTCTCATCGCAATTGATACATACTCGGTATCGTGGGGTTCATAATAATAATTACTTTTCGAAAATTCACTGTAAAACCAGTTTTTACGGTAAAACCTTAACAACTCAATTAATAATTTCTAACAAAAAAATGATAATAATTATGTTTTCCAATCAGCAGCGTCATCCACGGCGACCGGGCATCAACGTTTTTTCGCCCGGATCAGCCGACCTTGAGCCAAGCGCGTTAATCCGTAAATTAAACAGTAAGATGGAATCACCTCGGGAAGACATTAATAACGTTTCCATTGTGAAAATAAAACGAGTAATAAGCAATTAAAATAAACGCCGTAACATTCATCATCGGACGTGAATGGACGGTGTGGGAATAACATTGACGAATTAATGCGCGCGAGCCGGAGGAGAATGTCATTCTTGATTTCGGGCCGACTGTTCCCACAGTCCACCTCGGTCACTTTTTTGTTGCCTTTTTTAATTCGGTTCACAGTTCAGGATAACCAACTGATCGGCTCCTTGATTCGGCAACGACTTTTACGGGCCGTGCTGCCACGTTTGATGATTTTTCATCGCGACGTTCTCATCTTTTCATTTACAAGACAAGGAAGAGACAGAGAGCCGAATCTTTGAATTTCGTTTCAAAAACACATTTCTCGGATTTTCTGCGAAAAAAGCGTTGACAATCGAGAGAATATAAATCAAAACAAACGAGGCTAAGCGGAAAGGAAAATAATCGATAGAGAAGGGGCGACAAGGGGGGGGGGGAGAAATAATGGACCTCCCGCCCTTTCGGACTAGGTCGTGGTATCATTGGCAAGGGAGTTTAGAATTCGGACATACGGCTACCGCAGAAGCTCGGTAAAGGCGGGGCCGGTGTCAGCTAAATGAAAAGCATCCTTAATTTGAAACTATCCGGCAGAAGGTGAACGGGTCGAGAGCCCGGCGATACCGATACCGCTGTTTTATCAATCTTTCATTTCGAATCTTAATCAGCCGTAATTACGTTGGACGTCGGGTCTGGCGTATCGGCGCACTTTTTATCGGCCAATAAACCACGGCCTGCCAGGCCAATCGATCAATATGAAATTCATACGTGAATAGATTGCGTCTGGCCATTGATTTTGTATCGTTTTGATTAAATTAAATTGACATCCGGATCAATCGCAATTGATTTGAACAGTTTTTTTTTCCTCTTCTTCCTTTTTTGTTCACTCCAGTTGGAATTACGTTTCTGCAGATAAGTCTTGATTTGATAAAGCATCGGAATTGCACGTCGATACGTAACTTGTTAGATTTACATAGTCTGCATTTTTGGCGTGGTTCCAACGTTTTTAAATATGATGTTGGGAATCAAGGGCGTTGTTAAATTACGCGATGAAAGAATGACGCGATAATTGGATAAAAAAAGTTGTTATTCATTGTGTTAAAGAAATGAAATGAATGTAAAAAAAAAAAAAAAAAAAAAAAAAAAAAAAAAAAAAAAAATATGAAAAAAAAAAAAAAAAAAAAAAAAAAAAAAAAAAAAAAACACTCAGAAAGAAGTCAATATATTCTTTAAAATAACCCATTCGAAGTTAAGAATTTGGTTTCTCAGTTGTTTTTTCTTGATTTTATTTAAAATAATTTATAAAGAATATTACCATACTTTTTCGTACTCTAGAAGAGCAAAAATCGTTTAATTTCATCGTCAGTAATTTTTAACAGCGAAAAAGACGATAATTTTCACGGTTCATTTTTCTAATCAGTCTAATCAGTGACTTAAATAAATGACAAGTATTTAAATGTCTACCTTCTCTTCGTGTGTGTGATTTCGGAGACAACCTTGTTATGTTACACATATTAAATTTATTCAGAAAAAGGTGTGGTTTCTAGAATGATAGTCATGCCGCTCTAATTTAGTACGTAAAGGGCTTCTTTAAAATTATATTAACCCTCCGTCACTAGCGCTCCATAATTTTACGAGTTTAATATCGTTCGAGGGTGGCTTTTGCTATACTTAAACATGAGCCTTTATTTACGTTTAACTGGATATCCAGTATTACCGCGAGAAAAAAAGAAATCAAGACATACCAATCTTAACATCTTCATTAAATTATGAAAATATTTGTATCAACGTTAATTGAATTGTATACATTTATAAATTTAGCAAGAACATGCCAGGTTCAATAATTGATTAGCAATATATCGATATTTAATGACTACTATTATACATATATATAACAGTAAGGAAATTCGTACTCATTAATATAACTTAATAAACTGTAATTGCCATTTATTAAACACCTTTTTCTGTCGTTAAATTACCTATTGTCGCTTTGAAATCGAGCAAACGTTTTCCCGCATACATCATTGATTAGTTTTATTCTCACTTCGAACTCCGCACGTGAAATTCCAGCAGCGTTAAAATACAAAATCACTCGACTTTGCAACGACAAACGCAACAAAACGACTCCTCGGATGAAAATTTAATCACACTCGAGATTTGCATACCGAACGACAGACTTCCGAATTCGATTATCAGACAAGTCATGTTAATGTTAATAATCACTTGTGTACGATCGCATTCACATATTTTAGTTTAGTTGAACCGAACGATCGAAAATCAGCGCTTTCAGTGCTCTCTCCCACTTTCGCTTTCTCTGTCTATCAACATTACACTTAATCTCTTTCTTTCTCTCTTCCGGTGGCTTTCCTCTACTTGACAATTTCAACTCTTTTCTTGTCCAGCATTCTTCATTCGGTGTTTGAACATGACACAAATGGAAAAAAAAAAACAGTTGTTTGCACGTTATTTCTGTCTGACCTGTCTTGTCAGCAAACTCAACACAAACTCTGTACAAAACGATAGTTAGCCGTTGACTCGAATTGTTCCACTCTGCACGGTATGAATTCTAGTGTCACACGAAACTTAGACCCCCTCGCCCCTTCCCTAATGCTTGTCTATTCTATCTCGTCGCAAACTTTTTCCGGTGACTATAAACGCAGCCTCTCTACCGTGCTATCCTTTTTTGTTACTTACACATTCGTCGATCTTCATCTCAACTTTTCCCCCCGTTTTAATTATGCCGCTTTTTCCCTACACTGAGAAAAATCTTTTCGATTGAAATTACCAGCAATTCTAGGAAGTTTTATTTCGTTTGATTTACTGAACATTTAGTCAAATTTACTGAATTTTCAGGTAGATTTGGTAAACGTTGTTTCAACTGAAAACTTCAATCATGATTAATTTGACTGAAACTTCAGTATTACCGAATATTGTCAACTTTTTTTCTCAGTGAAGTAGAAAAATCAATTTAGCCCGATTCACTTTTCAATGTTAATTTTACTTGTCTCTAATCAATCGAATGTGTAGCAATGTGACGGAATGTTTGTCTTTTTCAATCCTAGAAACTAAACATGGTTTGTTCGGACAACAATGCACACTTTAAGACAACCCAAATAGTTCCTTTGTTTGTTAGTACGTGAGCTTGATTAGACCATTGTTATATCATGATTAATTGTTTGTATATTGTGTACTTGGACAGTAGAACAACACGATCAACAATCACAGTAACCCTTGCTACTTGAGTCCCATTATATTTATTTTCCAACTAGTTTTTTTACAATAATGTACATCGAAGGTAATATTTGCAGACATATAAGGTGAATACCTCTGTTTGTAATAATGATTCTTATTGTGATCTATTTTATGTTCACACCGTAAAAACAAATGTCTCATTTTGAGACATTCTTGGTATCTTGAGACATCGAAAATATCACAAGGCGATACATTGGTCGTCGATTAATTTTATAGGTAATGAATTGAAAATGACTGAAAACAAAGTATTTATTCTTGTATTTTTCTATTTAAATTGTATGATTAAATTAAGAATTAATAACAAACACCAGTACAAGTTCTAACTTCAATATTAAACAGAATAATTGATCACAAACAGAAACGTATCTTTACTTCGAGGGATCACACACAGGATCATTTACCCAACGCAGATACATTTGATAGTCGATCACAAAAAGTGAATTATGTAAAGCTGTTTAAAATCGAAAGTAGCTATTTTTGAGGATAAACAAACACAGCCATAGTTTATTCTACTTATTTAGATTACATTTAACGTTATTGATACCACCTGAAGCCCATTCAAGTACCAGTATGAATCTCAGTGAATACTCGCTCAAATCTTAATTAATTCCCTTGGTAAGCTCGCCCAACCACTTATTTTCATAGTTGATTAAACATTTACTCCAAGTAGACCAACTACCGCGCAAATAGCAGTACAAAGTAACAAACCACATTCCAGCCATTACTCAACCACTTGCCGAAAGTAATACTCGTAGAACAAAACCAACTACTTGCAGTATGGTTTTCACGACAATAATACGCTAATTAAGTTCGCGTATCTCATTTAATTAACACCCAAAGTCGCCAATCCAATTACCCGCGGATTACAATGTAAAACCGACCCTCCCTCCTCTTCGCACCATTCATTTTTTTCCAGCGATAATTCTTCCGAGTTCAATCGAAATTCCTTAACGCCGATTTTTCGGTGTCAATCGGAGTCAATTTATTTCGTCTCGTCGTCGCTCGTTACAAGTCGACTTTTCGACTTGTTTTCGTTGCGAAACGCGAAGCAAGTGGTTGCTCAAGTTAGTAACTATTCGGCAGAGTGGTTCCAGGTCTTGTTTGTGACCGTTGCAAAAATAAATCTGGAAAATGTCGTTGAGAAGTCCGAATCGCGCTTTAACGATGTCAAAATAGTTTGCGAAACATTTGAAGGTAGTTCGGATGAAGTTATAAAGTTTCGGGTACGAGTACCAATTTCATACTTTACGCATGAGAAAGTGTTGCAATAAAATTTATCGCTTTACATCGAGGGATACTAAACTTCGCGCGATGGAAACAATTTTACGGAGATCGTTTGTAAAATGTTTTTCAGTCGAAGACAAATAATTTTATAAACACTTCTGCAGTGTCAAAAAGTGGGGTACTTTGTTGCGCGAAACGCCGAGGTAAAATCGTATTTATCGGAATCGCATTTCAAGATTTGCGACGCGCAAAAACAGTCACCACTGAAATCGCGAACGACGACACAAAGGCCGAGCGTCGCTTGGGAATTAGTGGCCCGCTTTGCGAAAAGGATGCAAGGTGTGACATCGCGATTTCTCCGCTGGCAATAAAACTTCGGCAAACGTCAGAACGTTTTTTCGCCGCGGTGACTAACACTTGGACAAAGTGGTCCCGCGGTATTTCAGCGTTTCACGTCGGAAGAAGAAGAAAAAGTACTAGAATAACGGATTCTCCGTCGCGATGCAAATGGAATACTGATGTTCAAAGTTAATAATGTGTAATTGATACCAAATAATTGGATATCATACCAAATTAATGCCAAATCAATACGAAATGATAGGATACGGTGCCAAATCAATTGAACAATGAACGGTATTTCTGTTAATTACACTCACGAACGGTTACGTAAAATAAAGGAAAAAGTTTTCTTAACAAAGAAGACACATTTCTTGGACAGAGAGAAATATCGAGAAGAAGTGTAGTTACAGACGAGAAAGTACTATGTTTCAAAATTTTTCAATTATGAATAATATTTGCGAATTTACAATTTATTAATAAACACCAGATTAGTTAAAAATGAATGAAGTTTAAAAGTTTTTTAAGGCAGGAAAAAAACGAATCTAACGTGAGCTAATGTTTTTAAAAAATGATACATCTTATTAGACATTTCGCTTATCCTTTTGAAGACTTATTTTTGAATACTTTATATCTGATCACTTCAAAAAGAAGCGACGTCGGCGATGCGCGAATGCGGCTTTCGAGGGAGTATTAATTTTCAATGGCATCCTGCGGGATGCTAATTTTGTATCACAATTCTGACGTTCATTAAGATTTATGGACGACATTGTGTGGGCAGTAACAAAATTGTGGCAATACCAAGCACAGTTGCGGTAAGCGCGATTAAGCCGGCAGCTATATTTTTCCCGTACTTGTTGCAGTTATGAATTTTTAATAGTTCTCATTGTGTCGTAAGAGAAAATCCGCAAATTGGATGCAGTTTTATTTATTAAGCGACGTATGTAAAACACTGGACAATTAAATTATTTCGCAAATCGATATTCGATTTAAATATTTATCCCCGGAGACTCGTTGATAAATTGTTGATTTTACAGTTGTAATCGGGAAAATTAAAATGATAAAACCACACTGCTTTTGTCTTTTGAACAATTCGATAATTACAATTACAATTTAATTCGTGTATGTCAAGATTTAATATTCTCGAATTGTTATACTTTTCAGCTTTCTTCATTCTAATTAAAATCTTCCCAACCTGAAACTCAAATGGTACCTTTAGATCTTAAAAAAGTCAACGTTAATTTAATCGGTAAAGTCGGTTCCAATTGACTGTTTCTGAAAGATTAGAATTCAATTCTTGTATATAAGACATCAAGGTATCTTCGAGATTCCAGGTACTTTGTTTTCATTGCAACGGCATCATCAAGTGCAATCAATAATCGTTGAGCAACCGTCCATTTCATATGATTCCGATTAATTGACGAATTATAAATTGCGAACGCATCTTCCGTTCGCTTAACAACCCTCGACGAATAATTAGTACTATCTGCCAATGAATAATTAATTTGCTATATCAGAATTAACCTTCTCCGATGTTAATATTGAACAAATTATGTCAGTAATTGGCCGTAAAAGTTCGTTCGTTAATTTGGAATGATTGATTGTCCATCGAAACGTGAAAAACGCGTTAGTTACGTGCGATGAAAGAGTGAAGTAAATTTGGACTGAGACCACTTACAAAATTATTTTAAATATTAGGACTTTTTGCAATTTAGAATCTAAAATTAATTTTGGGAAAATCGGCAATTTAAAAAGCTATTAAAGACAAAAAAAATTAGAAAATTTGAAATTTATAAGAATTTATAAATTTATGAAAATTCGTTGAACGGAACCTCGACAGAAACATTTTTTTGTTTCAAAATTAAAAGGTTTCGCTATTTTTGTTCTTCGATCCCAAGATACCAACACACTTTTTCAATTTAAGACATTGGCGACTGACTTTAAGACAGTAAGCTTCGCAATCGAAAACACCCTCGTCTTAATTTCAGACACCGGTGTCTCGCATGAAGACACTGCCGTCGGAGCAATTTTCACAGTGAATACCGTAAATTAAGAAATAATTTTTTTCCGCGCAAAAATAAACCGGTCTAAAAACTTATACAAAGGAACAAGCATTACGCAAATACAAAAGCACCCACACTTGTACGCGCGATGACATTCTTACACACGTCGTTCGATTGTTGAAATGAAACAGCTCCAACGTGAATAAAGGATGCGAAAATAGTGGAAAGAAAAGTCGGTAATAACGAATCCGCGTGGCAGATATTGCGTGTGATAGAACGCCACCGGAAAGGGCACGCGTAACGCATAAATTTAGATTTGTGACGTAATCTGTGCCCCGGGAATCCGTATCGCAATCAATATAGATTAACATTGCTTGTGTTGTAAACTTGACAATAATATTTTGATCATTGAATAGGGGAGACGAGGACAAGTTGTCTGACGGGTAAGTCCACGAGAGTATACTGTACTGTTGGTTTGACGTAACAATAAAAGAGTCGTCAGCAGAGTAGATTAATATTTAGTTACGATGGCGTTAGCGCAGTTTTATAGTATCCCATACTATCTGTAATGTTGCGTAGAAATCTGTGTGTTGTTGACGCGTAACGCTATCTAGTTGGCTCATCGGTTTTGTGATCATTGATAACTAATTTTTTATCGTTTATTGATTTATTATCGAAATACAAATGATTCGTTTTTAAGATTTCTTAGGATGGGCCATTTTAGTTTTTCTGATAAAATATTTTGGAGTCAAGAAAATGTTTCGTGAATTTCATATTTGGAAGGAAAAAGAATAATATTTTATTGATAAAAATATTGTAATTTGTCGTCATAAGGGGAGTTTAATTTTCCTTGGAGGGAAAACTAAAAATTTTCAAAATAAAATGTATGATTTATAAAAAATTACAAATACGTTTATAGATAAATTATAAAAAATGATATAGTGAAATATCGGTGTTGTAAAATCCATCGTCCGTTAATTGGTAATTAATTATTGACTATTAATGGTCAATAACTCTGTATACAGTGGTTGATTTGTTTTAGAATTACACTTGTAATGTATTTTGAGATATTACATGTATGTAGTAATCCTTTATTTACACGTTTTGAAATTATTCCTGTATATTATGTTTGAACCACCAGTATTTTTTGCTTAAAAAGATGTAACATTAAAAAAAATTATTCTATATCCCATCAATTATTACCAATGATGAAACAAAAAGTTGAATGAACAACTGTTAATTATGAAAGTTGTAAACTTTTTAATAAGTCGCGAG
Source organism: Aradophagus sp. ZL-2020 (assembly GCA_022817685.1). NCBI lineage: Eukaryota > Metazoa > Arthropoda > Insecta > Hymenoptera > Scelionidae > Aradophagus > Aradophagus sp. ZL-2020. The sequence continues at coordinate 22,656 of JABFOV010001294.1, forward strand.
AAAATTAATTCCATCAGAGCATTAAACATTTTTTATTTTGTTAGCCAATATAAAGAAAGTTATTTGTGTCAAAGAAAAATATATAAAAAATTAACTGCGAAAAAACGTGGAAAATAATATTTATAATAGACTGTAACATTCAACAAACTATAAAGTGAATTCCGTCTAACTTTGTTATTGAAGAAAATTGGATATAAACGAACTGCTGGTTGTTTATTAATCATTCAAGTTTTTTTTTGTTTGTATTTTATTTTCATGTACATGTACGTACATAAAAAGAACGTTTTAACAAAAAAAAAAAGATTAATTAAACTCTCAAAAAGATACTCGTACAAGCTTTAAAATCGAAATAAACTTTCTTCGATAAAACACACTTTCCACGACCTTTTTAACTATATATTTTTTGTTCCTATTATTATTTAACTCCCGAAACTTCTTAACTCGCACCTTAAAAAAATAGCTTAAAACATTCAACTGAGTTGAACTTCTCGCCAACTAACAGAACTGTATTTCGACTGTAAAATTACTTTATGAATAATACCGAAATTCACAACAAACATTCGACACAACTTTCTTCGAACAAAGCCGAACTAAAATGTCAAAACGACCCAACAAATTGTTCTCGAAAACCTCGACGGAGCCTTTGAAAATCACATCTAAGTTTCACTGAAGTCTTAGAGATAAAAGTCGTCCCGAGTCCTTCGAACGGGCCACTTTCTGCAACACTAATCCATCGAGAAGTTGGTCCAGTTTGTCCATCGCGAAGCCACAGTTTCGAGCCGTTGATTAACTCGCAACTGCGGCATCCGAGCACGTGACAATTCTTTACAACAATACCACGTCGTGAAAAAGGTGCCGAGAAAACAAGTAAACGAGAAAAAGAGGTGAAAGTAAAAAAGAAGAAAAATAAATGGTGAAAGAAAGGAAATGAAAATCTTAAGGTCTCGTTGCTGAAGAAGTTTTATCACACATTCAACCTTCCTATTGTCTGTGTTCAAAACGTAGTCTTATTGCATTACATATTCCAATTTCGATGTACAAATTCTTCTGATTCAAACTAATTTTACGTCAAATAGCTATACACAATGCTAATATAAAGTCTGCATTCAGAGATGGTTCAGCTGCGTTCAAAAAATTACTGAGACAAACTCAGATCACAAAAGTTTAAAAATATCGAATGTGAATTCGGAAAATGCAAGGGGACCGTTGAAAATTCGCCGAAAATAAGTCGAATGCTGGCGAAATGAAATAAATTTCGACGCATATTCTGTACTACAACACATGGTATACATGACAAATAAAATAGTAAATTTAATTACAATATAAAAACACTGTCAAAACAAGTGTTTTGTTTTGAGACATTTGTTTTACAGTGTTGATGATGTTCCAGACACTAAAAGTATTAAAAGAAAAATAAACACTTTTAATGTTTTAAACATATGTCTCAAAACATGGCACACCTTTTCGAAGTGGGTATCTTTTCATATTAAAATGCAATTAAATAAATTAGTTTGAATTCCACCATTCTCATTACACTTTTCCCCGATAGCAAAATAAAAATATTTCCGACAATGCCGACAATAACTTAAACTGAATACCTTCACTGCAAAAATAAACGTCTCATTTTCAGACATTTTTCATGTTTGAGAGGCCAAAGGTATTCCTCGCAGCTGAAATACTGTCAGTGTCTCAGTCATCAAAAAAGGTCTCAGAATGAGACACATATTTTTGAATTACTGTCACACACGTATTAAATCAAAAAACATTCGTAGAACACTAACTCTATAGCAAAAAGTCGATAATATTAGAACCATTCTGTGCTTGCTAAAATGTGTATTATACGATTAAACACTGTACTTTGGATATGAATTATTCTAACATCTCTCTCTTCTTATTTGTATGTTTGTCTATCTATCTCTCTATCTGTCTATCACTCTAGATATATCTCTTCCAACACACGCGCAGACCCGAACACACCCCCACACAAACACACACAAATGTTCACCCAACACGAACCGTTCACCAACACAAAGTGTTCACCAACACGTGCAAACAGTATCCAAGACACAAAACACCCCTGGCCACCCCCTCCACACACGCATACGTACACGTAAACTTAGCTTTAGTCATGTACGATGCGAGGTAGAATGTCGCCTGTTAGAGGATAAGATTGAGCCATGCGATAATGGCGATGACACGCGCGAAGCGAAGCGCGGGCTGAAACGGGCAAGCAGTCTCGACTAATTTTGACCGGATGTTCCGCTCTAGGCGACTGGCCGACGAAGATGACGAGCTGTCGGAAGTGCAGCCGGACGCGGTGCCGCCGGAAGTCCGCGAGTGGCTGGCCTCGACGTTCACCAGGCAGCTCGCCACGACGAGGCGTAGGTCCGACGAGAAGCCGAAATTCCGATCGGTCGCCCACGCCATCCGGGCCGGCATCTTCGTGGACCGCATCTACCGGAGGGTCACCAACACCGCCCTCATGCAATTTCCGACGGAAGTGGCCAAAGTACTTAAGGTAATCAGCCATCTGGCCGCTCCGTTACCCGCGCAAAATCGAGCCACTTTCCGCCGACGCGGGGAGAAAAGGTTTTGCCGAGTCGAATGCTAATGAAAGTGAGGCTGGCTACTGTTTTAAAGATGACGGTAGATTATTGGGATGGTTTACGTGAATTCAAGTCAAGAGTCATCGTGGTTCGAGTGAAAAGAAGAGATAGAGTCAAGTAATGCTTGTTTTTTAGCGATGACTTTCTGACAAGATGATTTCCATTCTTTTTTCCAAAATTAAACTGTTTGCAATTTTTATTCTGCAATTTTTTTATTTCTTGCGAAATCGATTTTTTTCGTGATTCAATAAGAAAATTGAGCTTGAGGACTTGAAAGACTAAAAAGTCAAAATGTCAAAATTTTTTGCATTCAGTATTATGGGGTAAAAATGTAAATTTATTTAAAAAATTGTGCAATGTACTTTTTGACAGTAGAAAACCTTCCCTTTCATAGAAATATAAATAAATTAATAATAACAATAATAATAATAATATACTTTAATATACCAAAAAGAACAGATAATCAAATAAATTTAAATTTAATTTTTCCTCTAATATCGTTATTAAAATAACACCAAAGAATTTCGCCAATATTTCGCGAAAGTTCCGCCTATCCGAAGCAGAACTTGCACGTGTATGCCAGAACTCACGCGCTGATTGTTCTATCAATCAAATACCCGTATCAAGTGTGAGTTGACGTAAATCACGCTTGTATGGAGCAACATTAAAATTTCCTCCTGAAGATCGTGATAATGGATAAATTAAAAATTACGCAACTTCGGGGTTTCATCTCGCACGGGACGATGGTTTGAAGAATCGTTCTGGTTCAAAGTTCTGCTGCTTCGGAGGAGCATATCCCACCTAAAAAGAGAAAGACGAATGCTTTTCTCCCCAATCTTTTTTTCCTGTATCGTTCTCTCTCGCGCCCATTGGTTCTTCAGCCGACAAAAAGTCTGACTCGAAACACACGAATGCTTCTGACAGGGTCGATATAAAAATTGATAACACGTCAAAAGTGTTCATTTGTTTCGCGGTCGTTTCCGTTTATTTTCTTATGTCACTCTTGTCGCAATTGTTCAAATTGCGTACACGGAGAAAACTAAAAACGGCTGAGGCGTTTGTAATAAACGCCTAAGGCTTTTAGATTAGGACAGAACATCGTAACCTCTAAAGATAAACAAAGATGGAAAAATTAAAATTTTTATTTCACTTG
>JABFOV010001295.1:0-26408 GCA_022817685.1 Aradophagus sp. ZL-2020
CAACTAGAGCGGTCAGAACAATATGTGAGATTTAGGTATTGAGTTTGTCTTGTATTAAATCAAGATTATAATAAAATAACGCCCCTCTCTAAGTAATCATTCCATCGAACAAACATTAATTTCCATTTTTTTTTTTTTTTTTTGTTTTGTTTTGTTGGAAAGCTAACGTGATAGATTAATGATGCAAAGCGTAAAAACAAATGCATAACCATTTTTCATGTAATTAATCTCTTTCAATCGGAAATTAAGCGAAATGAAATACATACGTATTGAAATACAAGGGAATTTCATGTTTTGTTGTTAATGACGGTAAAAATTTTTTTTTCAATTCTTGATACTCAAGAATTCAAAAAAATTGCCAACAAAGTTGAAAAGTAAATTTTGGTTTCATTTAGAAATAAATTAACATGTTTAATTGTTTTGTTTAGGTGAAAAAAGTGAAATAATGTATTTCTTAAATTCAATTTACATGTCGAAAACTTGCCGTACTTCTGTATTTATTCCACTCGATTTCACTTCACTTTCATTGTTAAACTAAACGGAGATTGTGTAAACCAATTACATTCGACCGGCTAATAAACGATCGGCCTAGCAGAAAAATAGAGCGAATGGTGAAGTGTCCACGATAGTACGCGAGGTTAACGTAAACAATCGAAGGACGTGAATGATCAAAAAATGATCGATCCCTCACCGAGGTTGTCCTTCATTATAATCTCGGGCATTTGTGTTTTTGTATCGCGATGTTACGTCGGGGTGCTATAAATGGTCGCGGTGAAAGTCGGGTATTATGGCTGCTAATTTGTTTTCCTTTTTGATGGGACTTTTTATTCCATTGTGATACGCGATACAATGGTTTATGCGCCGCAGCAATGGCTCGGTTTTATTGTCAAATTAAAACTTCCAATAAAAGTTTACAGTCACTTTGCGTATTGTTTTGCTTGTTTTCCGTGCAGTCGAAAAAAATGTAATTCCCGTGATTAAATTTAAATGACAATAAAGTTCGCTTTACGGCGTCAGTTTTCCCGATTTTATCGTTCATAAAAGGATCGCGTACAATTGTTTGCGACGAAAAAAGTGGCCTTTTTTGTGAGATATTTCAATTCAGATATAAATCAAAACGCTTTGTTCGAATCTGTAATTGGGTGTTTAATAACAACGAAAGAGTTTTCTTTTACGACAAAATTTACTCAATATACAATATAAAACTGTAATGTCGGTTTTAAATTTCACGAAATTTATCAATCACCCATCAAATTATTCTCAACGAGCTTCGTGACAAAAAATATAATAATTTGCTTACTTGTTTCGTTTTAAATTGAAATTTTTTCGCAAATTCCAGTTTCCTTGTACAAAAAAGGAAAAAAAGTATATTGCCGACTTCCTGTTCGTAGCGAAAAAAATCCGAGTAATTCAATTTCTTCTTCAAAATGTCTCAGCCTTTTTCTACCACTCACCTCTTGTCTGCGACTCACTTGAAGCCCTAACGAAATTAAATACAGCCTTACGGCCAAGTTTCATTTTCGCCGCGTCTATAAAATAAAACCGCAGCTTCCGAGACGGTCTTTCCGGAGTCATGGCGTCGAAAGCCCGTCAACGACGGTGACGTCGGGAAGTTGGCCACTTGGAAATAAATGCCCGCGATTTCGCCAGCCAAGCGGATCCGCGAAAGAAATTGTCCGGGCACGCGTGGAGAGAAGCCCGTAAATTTATACCATCGGGTGCGCGACGCCGTCCCCTCGACTGTTCCAATCGTTAAGCGCGAAACGGGATCTCGTAAAACGAAACGCAATAAGAGCCATCCCTGAATTGCGACCGAACAAGGGTCCTTAATGCTGCCTTGCGCTTTCTGACTCATCGGCAACGCGCGCAAGACGCACCTAGGCAGGCCATTGGCCAACGCGATCATGGTTGTCGCGTCAACAAACTAATACGACGCGCCACATTGTCGCGAGGCAATTAATAAGATCGCGCTTGTGTCTTTTTAATGGCACCAACTTTAGCAGCCCTAGTAGTTCAATTTGGTAGGATTAATTGGTACAGCGTAATTATGTTTAACGGTTGTATTGAATGGATAAAAATCTGTTGAAGATGGGACACTCTCAATGGTGTAAAACATTCTCATATACTTTGCTCGAAATTAAGATAACTTTACTAAGATTTTTCGAGCAAACGAATATGAGAATGATTTGTATCATTTGAGAGGATATTATAGAGTTTTGTTAAAATTTATTCATTAATTATTACTCTAAAATTACACTCATTATATTTGTCTAGGTTCTAAATAGAACATAAATAACAATATCATATTGGTCCAAAATGTCATCTCGAATCGAATTTCACGTCAAAAGTTGGGAGTGTCATTTTTAATTTGAAGAGGAAAGTATCTTACGATACTAAACTTGTATAATGAAATAATTTATTAATGTTCCCGAGCAATTTCAAATTACTTAGACTGTACAAGAATGATTATTCCTTTTTCGAAGAGCCCAACATTGTATATAAAGACGCAATATACACATCAACTGTTGGCCGAAGTAACAAACTTCAGACGGTTGCCGGGAAAGTAGAGTCCATTTTCATTAATTAGGAAAAGCCAGCGGCGTAAAATAATGGGGCGGCCTCTCGGCGAGTTATTTTCGCGCACCGCCGATTAACACGAGCTCAGCCAAGCGACACTGAAAATACATCAAGTTTGACACGTCAGAAGTGGCCTTTGCTTTCGAAAGGTAACGCCGATCGCGCGCGTTATAAATATTAAGGCGGGACGAAAATACTTGAAAAACATCGCGCGCGCATTAAAGTCTATTATGCTCCGGTTTGTCAGCCGCGATGACAAATTCATTCGACCGAGTCGCGTGCACCGCGATCTCTCATTCCGCGCGACCCACCTCGTTCCATCCCTGTGTCCCGTCCGCACGCAATTTCAAACTGTCCGCAGCGCTCCGCCGCAGTTGATCGATTTAAATACTCTTTGTTGCGTCTTGATCAAAGGGGTTATTTCGGTTGGACCGCGATTAGTTATGGCCTGTCGCGGTCACTGGTGAGTCCAGTTCATTTTGGGGTTTTTCAGCGGTGGAAAAATCAGCGAGCTTTATAAGTAATTTTCTAATAATTCCTTTTTCACACAAAGGTGACGAAATACGAAAAACAAGTATTAAGAAAATTTTGAATTCACTTCTGAATACTCTTTTTGACACAAAATTATACATTTGGCTAATCAGACTTGTATTTTGACATAGATTTTGTTACTTTCAAGTCTAATTATTTGGTAATGATACCAGAAAATATTATTGTATTAACTTATATCAAAAATTTTGATGAAATGTATGAAGTTTTTCCGTGTGTAGATATTGTATTTTATCAACAGCTGTTGTGTATTACAAAAGACGTATTCAAGTACTTGTATGTTTTCAAATAAATAAGTCATTTGATTTTTCAACGCGCGTTATTTTGAACGTTGTTGGCGTATGTACAACTGCTCCTGTCTGTAGGAGCATTATCGAAGATTAGCGACGTTTCGCTTCTTGATGACCTGAAATTCGGCCGTGCCAGGTAGAGAAAGATCGGCTGGTCGCTGTGAAAAGGGTCAACGACTCGGATCGCGACCGGTAAAAGTGAATTACGTCGACTGCCACGAGCTCGGCCAGAAACCGGTGCCGCTCGACCCACTTCTCGGCATTTTTCCGTCGGATCAAATATCACCGGCATCAATCTCGTGTGCATCGAACGACTTAATTGCGCGGATCAAAAGTTGCACCGCTTGTGCAACGTTTTATTAACAGGCCTTCGCGTATCGAACCCTTGCGTGGCTTTCTCGGCTTCCCCCACTGGTTTCAAAAAGCAACTGCTTCGAATCAAGATTTTGGTTCTATTCGTTTTGTATACGCAAACGTTAGAAATGTATTCAGGAATTTCCAAGATAGCTAAAAGTGGGACGCTAAGCAAATTAATTGTGAACATTAGTTTAAAAGAGAAATTGGTGTACGGAAAGAGAGATTTTAGACAAACACCTTTTCAAGGTGACAGTGTAAAATGGTGTAGATTATTGGGGATGTTAAACGTTAAAGTTTCAATGTCTTCTATAAAAATGTTTAAATTACATATTATTAGAATGTTGTATCAAAATATACTTGTTTTTCAATTTATAAACTATTTTCAATAATTTAAATAGAAATAATACTTAATTATTTCCAATTTTCCTGTGAAATATAAAACATACGGTAGCAAAAAATTGCACAACATGGATTATTAAGTTTTTAAACAATTCATTAACTGACCAAATTAATTACAACAAAAGCTCGTTTAAGTTTAAATTTATCAAAAATAAATGTTACAAACTTTTCATGTGAAACAGAACTTATAACAACGCCGTGCCGTGACATTTTTACAAGTCGTTAGACCAACGTCGTACGTGTTACTTCCTCAATTTTCATTCCTTTGCCACGTGTTTATTGCGTCGAAAATTGCAATACGAACGTGTTACTCGGACAATCGAATAAACACCTGTGAATTGTAACTATTAAACTATAAAATTACGATTGTAAACCACGGTCAAGCAACAAAAAGCACACCGCAATCAAATTTCATGGCATCTGAGTCGGGGGCACCGTCGACTGGCCGAACTCTTTTCACCGGCGGAATTCCCCCGCGGACAATGACTCGACGTCATTTGTGTCCGCTAACCGACTCATGAATCACATCAAAACAGCAACTTCTCGAAACTCGAAGCCGCAGTACGTGCTCCGCTCGGACGTCCCTTTAATTAACAACGCCGGGTAAGCGTCGCGGACATTCTTTCGTTGGCATCGCCGCCAAAGCTGCGCGGTTTTTCCTTCGAAATTAACGTTCATTACCAACTATTTCGAACAGTTAAAGACCCCCCCTCGAGGAGGAACGATATTGAAACGACTCGGCTGGATGTGTTGGTTAAGTATCGGAACTGTATCGATTGTATCAATAGTTTTTATTATCGATATTTTTAATTTTGACGAAGGACTACCAATATTTGCAACTAAATTGTATTTTTGTTACATAAAAATGTAAAATGTAGACATTATCAGTCATGCGTCCTTGAAAAGTTAATTTTATTTCTCTGGAAACGGGAGTAAAACTCCTTTTTTTTTGCTGTTGACTTATATTGGAGTTACATAATATTTTAGATGCATTTTTTCGAATATAGAGATTTAGATGCAGATATTAGATTTATGACTAGCACCATACATCCTGCTGATTAATAAGTTTTTTTTCGAAATTAAATTTTACGAAATTCGCTATTGAGACAATCGGTATTAAGTGACAATTACACCTACATTTGACTGTGACAGACTAAAATCGAAATTCGAGGCGCGGCTTTTCCGGGACTTTCACTTGGCAAATAACCCCGCTGACGAAGATGATCCCCGGAAGCCCGAGGTGCGTAACTGCCGGCCGATTCCACTTAGTCATGTTTCCAACATGGACGTAATTGCCGAGCGATAACACGAACGGATGTGCATTTGTTTCGATCCGCCGTAATTTCGTAATGACGGCATAACGCTTCGGATGACGTTTCCCAGCACGAACGCAGATGTTTGGCCGGCGTCCAGGCGACGCGCTTGATAAGGCCGTCGCTGGAATTTAATTAGTGCCGCCGTTTCCTCGAGCAGCGGGACCGTCGGCTTCCGTTTTTTCGCCGAGATTCGTTGCCAGTTTCGATCGCTTTTTTTCACGCTCGTTTGTTTCGGGAAAGTATGTCATCGCGGACGATGACTCGAGTTAAACAATCCGACCGAATGCTTTCGGAGTTTTTGTGAGTTTGGGAAAAAGAGGAGTTTCGGTGCGTTGGTTATTTCAGCGATGGCGCGCTCCTCGTGCAGGATTTGTACCTTGATTTACTGAAGGAAGAAAAGTCCACGCGAGTTGCTTTCTTTGCAGGAAACGATTAACTGGATAAAAATTGGTATTATCGTCGCAGGAAATTCTTGCGTGAAAAGTACAATTTAGTAATTTATATCATACCGTCATAGCAATTTTCACATCGTCGTGCGATTTCGTTATCCGCCCGATGATCCTCTCTTCATCGGTTCGTCGCAATTTCCATGTAATTATTTTAATTTCAATACACCTGTCTTTCAATTCAGTTTCTTTTTACTCTTCTTTAACAAAATCGTTGGTTTAATAAATTATGACTGGTGTTCGTTTCTTTTTGTAGAATTACATTAATGATTGATTGATTATTAAATGCTTTGACTTTTTACCTTCATTTTCTTTAAATGGAGTTGTTATATATTAAATGTTCAGTTAAAATTTTAAACCACATTTATATACAAGAGTGTTGCGATTTTCCGCAAAATTCCTATTGGTGCAAAAATAGACACAATGTTTTTTTTTTTTCCAAAATTGTGCCAAGTTTTTTTGATTTACAAAACTACATTTACAAAATAATATTTACCCATAGTTTGTTACGCGCCAAAGTGCCACGAGTTTTGAACGTGAACAGATTTTCAGAAACAAATGTTAAAAACAATACTTTTAATTAGTAGATGTTCATATCTAGAAATATTTTAAATCCAAAATTTGTGGCATTTCATCGCAAAGCAAACTGCACGTACATAAAATATTGATTGCAAAAATGACACGCTGATTTTGCCTTACATAAAAACAACAAATGATCCCTCAATTTTCCCAGCATACATGTCACCGTACTTTTCAATTGTAAATGCATCTTGTACATCACTGATCCTCAGATGTCATTCCGAACAAGGCAGTGGTGCGGCTCGCCGGCTGCATAATTCATAGCCGCAATTAATTCCAGACTTTTGTTTTCCAGATCGTCGGTGCAGGCCGCGGACATAAGGTTCACTTTGTACCCCGTCGGCTTCATAATCAGCGCCATCTTCTTGGCAGCCACCCTGGCGGCGGGCTGCCTCCTGCCGGCGTCGCATCACGTTCTCCATTGGCGCTGCCAGACCCATCATGTCGCATGTCTCATGCTTGGAAGCCTGCTCATGGCCATCATACAGCTTACCGGGGGCTCCATTCACGGTGTGGGATGCAAGGCACTCGGTGAGTACGCTCGCCGCGCGTCATTAAAATGCAAGCCAAACGGACTCGGCGCAATTATCAGTCCCGGGATCTCAGCCGGGCTCGCCAATTTCGTGTGTGATGAGCTTTTTATGCAGATGCGCGTAATGTATTGAAGACGTGTCCGGCCCTTTTCGACATAAAATGGACGAACGGGAAAATTTATCCCTCAGCCGCGAAGATTAATATTCAACGATAAGCTATCGAAACAAGCGCCAGGACGAGGAAATCGGCGAAGATCAACCGCGCGCTTTTATCGAGCATTCGGCATTTCGGAGTTAATTGACTTCTTTTACGATTTAAATGTTTTGGTCGGTTTCGGTTCCGTTTGGCTTGCGTTGTTTGACTTTTTGCTAACGTTGATCTCCCATTGCTTGCGTTGATAATAGATAAAATAATTGTTATGTGAGAAATATATACCAATCGTTCCTTTGAAAATAGCCACATTGAAATTTGCTTAAAGCAGGACTAATGTTTTACGTAACTTTATATGGTCAGAAGATAACGTTGGTGAATTGCACTTATTTATAAATGTATCGAAAGGCGCTGCGTTAGAATTAAAATTGAAGTAAATGAATTTCGAGAGCCAATTTCGATCGGTTAATGCCATTGTTTCCCCACAAGCCCGTCGTTCCGAGTTCGGCCCGGTGCATTAATTTAGACTTACAGCCTTACATTTGTCATTTCGATTGCACCGATAGAAAATTAATTTCCAACGTTCCGAGAGTTATTCGCAACCGGTCATTCTCTTGCCGCAAGCCACACTAATTTCGAGCCAAATATCCGTGTCGCAAACTGCAGCCACTCGAGATAGACGCGAAGTTTTCGATTATAAGGACGCATAAATGTTTATGCGTATTTTGATGAGTCGTTGAAATATTTCTCGTTCGGGATGATGTGCGCTGAAAAATACATTCGCTTCGTACGTCAGCGCCCCCTACCCGCACCTCGGGCCGTGTGTGCTCGCGTCGAGAGTGCTTTTGTAAAGCGTATGATTTTTTCGACGTGCGCGCTATGGAAAATAGAACATGCCGAGATAAATCAAGCGGCTCAGTCGTATCGCGAACGAAAGCTCGCGTCGCATTTCGAAGCCGGTGAAATGGTGGGTGGCACTTGGCTCTCAAAAACTCATAAATCTCGCCGGGGCGGTGTTTTTCTTCGCCTTATTGCCGTCGCCCGGTTATGTTGCAATATACCGGCCATTGAGAAGTCAACGGTACGGAAGAAAGCAATTAGCAGGACGCTACCGCGAGCGACTATTGTCGGTCTAATGATCTTATCGTTTGCCCTGTTTTGGACAAATGAAGAAAAATGATACTGGAATCGGAGCAATGCGTTTTCGAATGAAATTCGCTCTGCGATTTCACTTGGTTAACGATGTAAAAACCATCGGATGATATAGTGACACCAATATTTTAGTTGATTCAATTATATTTTGGGTAAATCAACAGTATAATAGATGCGTACAAAACTCTTTTGCAACGGATAAAAATTTGATTAATTATAAATAAATAATGTTAACTTTGGTACAAAAGAAAATGGACAAGGAACACACTTATAAAATTTCAATTAGATTCGAGTTCTGATTTTATCTTTTAAATTTAATTTTAGTTTAAATTTATTCGAATTGATATTTGAAATTTAAAATTTTCTTAAATCAATTTATTTGAGTTACTCAGTATTTCAATTAAATTGAAGCATAGCAAATTCAAGACATTCTTTTTCTAAATTTAATTGATTTTCATTTAAGATAATAATGTCGTACTTTTTCCATTATTTTTTGATAAATGTTTACATTAATTAGTAAAAACGTACGACAAATGAAGTCCAGAAGTTTGATTAAACTTTTAATATTCAATTATACTATGTCAAATTTATACAAGAGAATGGGCAGTTGCGCAATAAGAGTAAAATTTCAATTTCACTCTCGAAGGGACCAGCGAAATGGGAACCGTGAAATTTCGGAGCAAATAAAAACTGAAATCAGTCCATTGCAGTTGCGGATCAATTGTCGCGCCAATGATTTTTCATCCGAAGCGGATGGTACAATCGCGCGAAATTACTCATTTGAGCGACAACGAGGATGACGGGTTTTGAGTGCTTGGCCAGAAAAATCGAGATGGAGGGGCGGCTGTCAATGTTTCATGGCGTGCGAAATCGTGTCGCTGAAGCCCGCGCCTCACTGAATCTTGAATTTTACGGTCCGGATCAACGTTATTTGCTGACGCGGGGATTCCGAGCCAGAGCGGTGTAATTATTCGGATGATCTCCGTAATCTTCCAGTAATCTCGCCTCTCGCTGCCGATCACCGGGAATCGATTATCGGGTCTCGTAAATGCGCTACTCTCATTTCTGATGGAATTCAATTAGCCCGACATACGACACTTTCCCGATCGCGATTCGTCAGATTTCCATTGCGAATTGTCTTGCCACCGGACTCGGCATTCTCCACGCCAATACAGGATTAGAATAACCTATTTGCGAATCTTACAGTGATTTTATTCACTCTGAAGACAGTCATTTAATTGCTTTTAGTACAAACTTTTCTAATATAAACGAAATGGTGATAATTCGCAATTCGCAAAGTTGAACTAGGTTAATAAAATGGACAGTAAAGTAGGTAATAAAATTTAAAAGAAATATATTGATTTAATATTGTTCACCGGGAAATAAACTGTTACAATGAATTTAATTAATTTGAAAATACATGCTGATGATAAATATGGATAAATATTGAATTATTAAAATTAAATTATTGACGTGCATACAGTTATTAAATATTTCTGATAATCTGTACTTTTGTTATACAAAAATACAAAATGTATATTCTTTGATTATTTAAATTTTAATTATTTCACATTGTACGGTAAAAACTTTGATACTTTACACACATTCAAAGTTTATATGATTATTTTATTAACTTTTATCTAAATCAATACAATTTATCTTTTTCGCTAACAAACAACCGTCAAGTCATTTGATTTAAAAATCTTGATTTCATCTGATTTATATTCCAATCAAATGATGCGCCATCAAGAAAGTTACGTCCGCGATATTTATAACTGCGAAGTTGAATTTTCGTCTCTCTTCAATCCCCCTCCTCCCTCACCGACCACACCAAGCCTCCAGTTTGCGGTTCCAATTCTGCGACGTGAATTTGTTTCATGCCTAGACAATTTGAAATTGAAAAAGTTGCGTGGCTGATAAAAAATTCGCGCTCTTAAGAGTCGCGTGTAATCTCAGTAAAAGCTCCGTTCAAAATCAAATTCGCCCAATGGTTTTTGCGCGTGTGTAGTTGCGCCACGATAACACACCGTGTCCTATTAACTTAATTGCACGTTTCCTTAATCCGCTTCGACAGAACTGTCCATACTTTATGATTTTGTAGAATGTAGAGAAAACGGTCGAATAGAAATTACTAACTTAATTCGAAAAGTGTGGATATACTTCTTTCAACACAGTAAAAGGATGTAAGACCACTTTAACCCATATAATTTCTCTGTATTAAAGATTTAATTTCACTATTAATACTTTAAACAATTTAATTGTCGATTTAAAATTTTTTGTGTCAATCTAAAAATGAATTACTCTCTTGATTAAAACTTTAACGATTACTTCTAAATTATACGAACAAGTGTTTTTTTGTTTGTAGAAAGCTTATCGGTACTACTTTAAGAAAGCCGGTAACTTTTACTTGACCCTTTTCCTTCACAATGCAACAATTATCAACTTTTCTTCCCAAAATATCTTGAATAGACTAAATAAAAAGTAGTACTTTCTTTTAAAACATTGACTTTTAACGGAAGTATATCCGAGAGTATCATATCTCGCCATCGTGTTTTAACTTCGAATCCGTTTAGTGACTCCGCTCGTCATTTTGCGCGTACATTAGTCCAGGTTTGATGAATCCATCGAGTGTTCGCGTTGGCATCGCGATATCACAGTGACGTAATAGCTCACTAATGTAATATCGGAGGCAGTGCGCCGTCGTTCGGAGCAGGATTATTCGGAACGTGAAATGTAGTGAAGAAAGGAGAAAGTGGAACGGAACGCTGCGCTGACCCAGATTCCTCGGCCGAAGAGAGGGAGAGTAAAGACCTCGCTACTTTTATTTTTCAGGGCCAATGTCCCTTTAAAGTCGAACAAAGCGCCGCGCGGTGTTTACCGATAAATTTTCACGCACGAATTATGTGGAGGTGGATGTTAACATTTATCATCGGAACGGCGCTGTTTTAACGCTTTCGTTATTAATTGCCAACCGGACTTTTGATTTAATGGCCTTTGTTGTTTTTAATTAAGACGAAAACGTTTTTTCACGTTGACGTGTTTGTGTTAACGGTACGGATTTTTGAATATTTCTTGTCAAGTATAATGATGTGATAAATGATACGAAGCTTGAGCGAGTGGGAACTCGAAGAAGTTTGGAAATGAGATTTAATATTTGTAATTGAAAAAGGCTGAGTGTTTACATTCGAAAATTCGATGACAGTAAAAACGAATCTTGCGTGACGCTGTGTATAAATTGTTTAATAAATTATGAAAATATTATTTATTCAAGAGAATTAAAAGAGGAATGAAAATGGAAATAATACTAATGAGAAAATAAAAATCAAATGTTGCTATACTTTTAAGCATATACTGCAAGTAAATTGGTAGAATGACATTTTACGATAGCAGATAATGAAAAAAGGGATTATTAAGTATACAATTTTTAAGAAATGTAGACATTAAAAATGATTTTTTAATGAAAATTGATACATGATTCTTATTAAAATTAACTGATATCAAATGGAGTATTGTATAACGATATGAAAAATACACGATTGCTACAAAATATTCATTTATCATTCCATATCGAAATTAGTAAACAAAAACGTTACAAATGACGCAAACATATAAGATTTGAAGAAATAATAACATCCTACGGTTGATTTCAAGGTTGGTATTTATGTTCTAGATTACAGGGCAGGTTGCGAACAACATTTGTGATGAGTTTTTTTTATGACAAAGGATCTTCGGGTCGTAAGAATGTTGCGTGAATAGAATACAAACTTGAACTCCTAAGGTTTCGGGGGACAGGTACAATGGTACAGTTTTCGTTTTTTTATCTTTATCTGAAATCAAGTATTTCTAGACTAAGAAGAAACACAACTCTCGCAGGCACTGCAACGGATTGTTTTTCAGAAGGTCGTTAAAGCAAACCACTCAAATTAATCTCGTCCCTCGAAGAAAAAAAAATGAAAAAAAAAATCCTTAACTGCTTTAGACACTTCAACAGTCTTTTACAAAATCAATGTATTAATTTGAAACACTGTTTAGCATCGAAAACCAATAATTCTTCATACTTCATCAAAATACCGTCGCCGTAAACATTATCCATGAAATACCACATCGAAATTCGAAATTCAATTGCAATTCGACGCAGCGGCGCATTTGATAAAATAAAAAGATTATGATAATTAAGTTACAAAACGAGCAATGCGCGAAGGGTTGCATTAATTAATGAATCAAACGAGCAGCCGTAATTCAAGCCGCGGCGTTATCGCAATTTCGTAATCATAATTTTGCGAATCCCATCACGAGCGCGAAAACTGCGCAGGCGCGCCGCCAACGATCATTAATTTCGATAAAAGTTAACAAACTGGCGTCGATTTGTTAGCCGCACTTTTTGCCCGCTATCTTTTATTCCGGAATCGACGATATTGCTCAATCGCGACGAACGACGCGGAAAAAGTTGCCCTTAAAAGTGCGCGCTATCGCATTACGCTGCGCGTTCGGCGCGTAATCTCGGCGTTTCATTAAAATTTAAATTGCCCGAGCCCTACACGCGCCGGTATCCCGCGGCCGGGCACGGCACTTTTGTTACGGTCCTTTAGATATCTCGCGCACCTTGTCACGCTTAAAGAGATAAGAGCGTGCGCGAGCATTCGTTTAATTATGGCGATAGTGCCTCGGCATAAATTGCAGCGGCGTATTATTATCGCCGTGATATTGTAGGCTCGGTACCTTACTTCATGATTTATTTCGCCGTTTGCAACGCTCGCTGCGTCTTCAATAATAATCGCGATGATTTCGCCGGCAGGAAAAACGCTCGGGCCGACCTTTCTCGCTCGCGAGCGGTAAATTTCGAATCGTTTATTGGAATTGCCGCGTCGGTTTTGTCGTCGGACGTAACTAATATTTCGGGCTCGGGAGAGCGCGACTTGAACGCCAGTATGCAAAGCTTTCATTTCTTGCAGCTGGCTGCTTTTCAATGACACGTTGCATTGCAACTTCGCCGCGGAATTAACCCTTTCACGCTCGGGCGCCGTTGTGAGGGCAGCGACGTTTGTTGCGAAAGGATGTTGTGGACTTTCTGCACATCTGACGTTAATTACAATTTACTTTAGAGAACTGAGAAAAATGTTTTATTTTTATTTTTTTTCGTTTTATATTTGTACCGTGGCATGTATTGAATAAGCAAAAGTTAATTTAAAACACTTGCTTCGGATCAAGGGGTCTGGTGAGGATTTAATTGTATACTATTTTAGGTCGTAAGTTTACTCGATTGGAATGATTTAATAGCCTCCAACGGATTACCAATACCATTGTCGTAATCACTTCGTTTGATCTGTTTCTTAGTAGACATTATAATCAAATTAATCAGGCGAAATGTTCCTTGATATATTTGAAGCTTAATTCTGTTTTATTTTCAAAACCACGTTTTATCGTTTGGTCGAACAGTGCATCAAACGAAAAAAGAAAAAGATAATTCGTACAAAATGAATACCCTGACATTATACAGATTTTTCATCCCACTTTCAGTCACGAAATTCGCCTGTTTGACCTACAATACACCTCTTTGACTCGCAATGCAACCTCAATATACTAAGCATGACCGCAATTTCCATTACAGTTACAAGATACTTTTTTTAGCAGCGTTCTCCTGTTTTTTTATCTCGGCGCAATTCACAATTTGCCAACGAAAAGCTCGCAACCGGATTTTGGACGTAACTCGAAGATGTCCGCTGTGCGAGGCAATAACATTTGATAACCCCTCGCGAAATCCCAAAGACCTTTTATCCGCGTTTCCGTCACTCGGCGCGCCGGCGTCCTCGACCCGCGCTCGGAATTGGCCGCTGAATGAAAACGTCGAAGCTCACGCGAACAGCCGGGAAAAGGCATTGACCCAAAGCCGGCTCGTATCCCACTTTCTCCGGACGGTGCGCGCGCGACCTTACCCACCGTTCCTTTGTCTCGGGGACGGACAACCTCCAGGCCGTGGCTTTGACTTTGACCGCGCAAACCGACTGCCAAACTTTTCGCGACCGAACGCGAATAATCGTCTGGTTTATGCGACGTGGAAAAGGAAACGCTCCGTCGTTCGCGTCTCGAAGAATCCAAACTTTCCCGGCAAACAATGGGAGACGTCATGATTCTGAAACTCGATCTCCGCGCGATTTGCATGAATCTCGCGATAAAACCATGATATTCATAGTCGAGCGGTTGACACGCGCTAATGCAACATGACAAGCGTTGCGGCGCTCGTCAAACTTGCCCGGGGTCTTTGTGTTCCCGAGTCGGCAAGTTCGTCGACGTCTGTTTCGGCAACCCGATATTTAGTATTTAGAAGTTCGCCGGCTAGTTGCGGAATTTTAATGCACCTATTAGTCGCGATTTGTTCGGCATTGTTTCACTTTAACGAGCTCAACGACAAGATCATCCGAGGAAATTACACTCGCCGAGTGAAGAATATACGTTGGTCTAGGGGTGATCCGGGTTGACCGTCCGATGTTGATCCCTGATTAGGAATCGAGCTCGAGACTCTCAGGGTCGACTCGTGCTTTCTGCCCATTTTTCAGCAGCTAATCACCCGGTGCAATCGTCTAGATAGGAATTATTGATGATCGCGAAATGTAAACGGTGGCTGCGAGTTGAAATGTTGTTATCGAAACTGTAATAAATGTTATTACGGGTTCTTGCTCGGCTAGCCAACTGAATCGTTGTCGAACAATCGCGGGATGATTTTGTTTAGATGCTCGAATCGAATCAGCGTTGGAGGCAAATTTCAGTTTCGATGAGCAACAAAATAGTTGTTCCATTTTCTCCGTGCATTCAACCTCTCATTTGCTACGTTGCCGATGCATCAAACCGTGGTGCACAATTACCCAGATCACCGCAAAACACAATTTCGATCCCTGCACTCTCCTTGTTTCGATTTTCTTCGTTAACCAAATATGTCATTCCGTCAGAAATAAATAATTCATCCGCTGTTGCAAATCATTTGAATCCAATTGACTTAAGTGATTTCACGGCGATAAGAGTCTTCGAACGAAAAAAATTGACGTTCGCGGAACGGACTTTATTTAAATTATGTTGATTCGATGATAACGTACGAAGCGATAGAGCGGTGATTAGCTAATGAATGTGGTAAGAAAAATTCGATTATCTGCAACCTAATCCTCGATAAATAATGGTAACATTTCTTACTTCGCGTTTAATCGTAATTTTCCGTCCAACACTTTTTGGGAATGAAAATGAACAGATAAGCGGTAGGAAGTTTGCAACGTTGATACATGAACAAAGTGAGAAAAAGTTGTACGTTGAAACATGCAACTTTTCATTTATATGCTCGAAGTTACCAAAGTTTATCAGTAAAAATAATGAAACTAAAAAAAAATGTATTTCAATTAATTAACCAATATTGTAAACGTTAAAAACATTGCAATTTTCACAATACGATTTCTATCTTATTAATTACAAATTAATTAAAGTTCGAATTTCTCATAAATAAAGCGTTACTAACTTCCAAAGAACGGTAATTAAAACATAAAGAGTGTTTTTGGCATAAACAAGGATTCATTAGTCGACATTTAATTAAATTACCAAAGAAAACGCGTCTCCGTCAATGCCGCCGGTATTGTTTGTCTTTTTCCTCGGCAAAACCTCGGGTTCATTTTCGATCGAAGAAAGCTGATTGTCCCTTTCTTGTCGTCGCGTTTGATTAATTTGCCGAGCGTGACTAATTGACGCAACACGACGCGGCGATTGTAACACCGATGCCTTTCGAGGGACGATTCGCATCATCGTAAGATCGATTCCGCGAGTCCAAGCGTCGTTTGATTGAACGTTTTTTTCCCCGACGTCGCGCAACCTCGGGCAACCTCGGACGCATTGTATTCTCACGCTGTTTACAATATTTGCCGTTTGAATTACAAGGCCGGCCTTTATGAATTCACCGTGATCACGATGTATGACGGCATTGTTATGCAACGTTATGCGGTGCAATTTCTTTGTGCGTTTTGTCGGCCGGTGGAATGTACCGACGTTCGTCTGACTCACTTGCGACGTTTTCGAGTCAAGTCGGACGATAGAATTCGTCGCGAGTTTTCGCGCATCGAACGAACGAAGGGAGACGAAGGGGAAAAAAGGCGGTTGTAACATAACGCAGTGATGTAATTACCTTCGTAAAGTTTTACGACTTCGGCCACTTCGCGGAAATTAACTCGCTTCTTATTGCATTCTTTGCGCGCATTTTGCGAATCTATTAATTACGGACTTAATACGCGAGAATAAACGAAAGCTTCGGGGCCGCCGGAAAAATGCTCGACGGCGCGGTAATTACCCGACACTTTATTTATCAGCACGCGGCGTTATTCAATCATCGTTCGTTAATTCCGAAACGGGGCGATTAAATCGCCGTAAATGCGAACCTTTTTTCTCCGATTAACAATGGCTCAGTGATTAACCGTCGTAACGAACGAACGGTCCCGTCTTTTTCCGCTTCGGCCGATGAGTAGCTCGCGAGGCACGGGCAACTACAATTTACAAATGAGGATAATTAAATTAAAATTGCACGACGGAGATGATAAATTTGGCAGTTGAAGATGGTCGGATGAAGGTGATTAAATGTTCGCTTCTTCGCCAACGGCTTGAGTGTGTGAATTCTCTGCGATGCAGGGTTGTAAAATGAAATTACTACTTCAAATGCTGTTATGATGGCGGTTATATTCCCTGTTTATTAAATGAATATCAACATTCGTTAGGCAAAACGATACATAGAGATTTCATACGAAGGAAAGGACTTGAGGAAATCATTTGATTTGTTATTAAAAGAAAAACACGACGTTAATTGAAATAGCTTGAAGATCAGTTTTGTCTTGAAAAATGCTGCAACTTGTTGCAAAACTGACTTGTTTTTAATCTTTTACTTCGAATTTGTATTCAAAATCATAGGCAAATATTCTCGATCCCTAAATCAGTCAACCCTAAACTGAAGAAAATGACGTTGCAACATAAACCCCTTAAATTGATTACGATCAAAGAATGAAATTCATTTGAATGGCAATAAACGTATTGTAATATTCACGGCCCAGCGTTATAAATCCGAAATAATTGAACGAGGACTATCGAGTTAGGGAGACGTCGAGCGGCACTTTTATCGGCCACCTGCCCGGCCCATAAAAAGTCGTCGAAATTTAGAGCGTGTGTGCGCATAATTCAGCGCGTTTGCGTTCCGCCTTGTTCCGCGGTGCATCGACTTATGCGCGTGCACGCGCGGTGCGAAAATTTCGCCGCGATACTTTAGGCGTCGCGAATCCTCACGCACGCGACACGGCCGATCCGGGCGCCGTCAAATCGATTGGCCGATGCCTCGGCGACAGCTGCGAGACGCGAACGTGCCTTTCGCCGAAGCGCGCCACACTTCATTAACCCCGGCATTCTTCTACGATTCTTTCCCTCGTTACGGCGTATCGCGAATGTGTCGACTTTTTACGACCACGGCGCAGGCCGAGGTTTTGCGTAAACGGGATGTTTGCATTCCTCGCGGCATGTTTTATTAATGGACGGAATCAGATGCTCGGGGATTTAATTAAGTGGGGTTATGTGCGGAGCAAATCGCTATGGGATTCCGAGTCGGGTTCCACGATAATGCCGGCCTAGAATCAGCTGCGAGATTTCGCAACGTGGGCGAAAGCGGCGCTTCCTTTTTTTCTGGTAAAATAACTTTGCTGCCGAGTTATGATAACGCGAGAAATAGGAGTTAGAATGTGGCCTTAATATGGCCTTACGATGATAGGGATGGTAAATATTGCGGTGGCGATAAAACTTGCGCCTAATTAGGGACACGTGACAGCGAGGGTGGTTTGCCTTCATTTTACCCGAACCCTTAATTTTCTGGGTTAAGATTCTGTTACTTGCAATAAGTAACGTTATAATAAGGGCAGCTGGGGCGGCTTATCGAAGGCCTTAATTTCGTGTACGTTTCCTCGCTCTGCTCACTTTGCTGCCTGTAGGACAATTAATTTATTTATAACCATAATTATTAGCCATGCTATACGTTTAGTGAAACAGAAAGAAAAACGGATGCCATATAGTACAAAAACGGAGGAAGCGTCTATTAATTCTGAAATAGAAATATGACAGTGATCCGCTCCACCTCGCTCGACTAACAGTACTTCCTTTTTTAGCTCATCGATTCCAGCGGGGAATTTCTTTGTGTAGCGAATTATAGTTCTCTAATGAACTGTCTCATCGACGATGGGCTTTTAAATACAAATTACGCTTGTGGAAGGAATGCATTCTCCCCCTACTACTACCTTGATAAACTACTTTATAACTACTTATTCGCAATAATTCCGCGAATTTATGTCCAAGAGGTATGAATACCCCGAGGAGAAGTGGGGGAGGGGGGGCGTTGGACGGATTTTTTACTCGTCTTATTGGATCGATATTGTATGTCCTTCTGGGAATGGCGGGGCATTGTTGATTGGTATTTGAGAAATTCTCGGGCGCTGGACGCCCGGAATTCGAAAAGTTTATATTGGGACTCCCTTCGGCGGATAAGTAGGCTGCCCTATTTGGCGGCGAGCCTTCGACCTTTTTTCAATATTATTTGTAATTTGCTCTGAAATTTCTGAGACGCGATTTTACATTAATAATGTGAAATTTGGCCTTTGCAATGTTAAATTTGCGAGATAGAAACGCGCGAATCCGCAAAAGACTTCTCGAGCATTTCAGTGACAATGGTATCAAAGACATTATTGTGGTAACACTAGATGACTGCGAGGACACGACTAAACCAATAATATGATCGGTAGTCGTTTTCATTTTAAACACATAATTGAAAGTAAATTGCACGCAAATGATTTTTACGGACACATTTTTTGGATTCAATCCTTTCAATAAATCCGGAAAACGGTCAAACTACTTCAAATCGAGAAACTTTGTTCCATCAGTGGCACAGTCTCGGTTCGTAGACCGGGTCATGGAGTCTGACGTCTGGAATCAAAGTGATTGCATTGGCACCGAGGATCGCGATGGTAGCCAAAGTGCAAACGATCGGAAAATAATTGGCCAATTGGAGGTTACGTGACCGGGCGCCACGCAATGACGGGGACGAGTGCAAATGAACGGGAATAGGGACAGACGGAAATGACTGTCCCGTGGCGCCATGGGCTCCAGCGCGGTTGTCTTGCCACGGCCGTTCGTATGCTGGCAACGAGCCCCCTTGACGAGCCGATTATGCTCTCGCGTACGTGCCCGTACGTGCTACAAATATGATTCATGCTCCGTTTGCATGTGTGCCAGGGTTAACAAACTGCGGCGTGGCTTAGTTTAATAATAATTCGCGCCAGTCGAAAAGCGATCGTGCGAGGTCGTGACTCTAAAGAGGGTCAAGTGGCACGAGATTCCCAAGTCATTGTTTATATTTGGGTTTTGATCCGATCGGATGTTTGGATTCGTATTTTTAACCCATAGCAGTTTGGTTGCCGAGTGATTGGCCTGACGAGCTGGCTCGCTCGACGTTATCTTTCACGTTTCATATTTGGGATGCTTAATTTTTACTGACACGTCTTTGTCGGGCTCGGCTAAGGAAGTAAATCAGTTCGGGGAATTGGCACAATTAAGAATTGGTCGAATGTTTTCAAGGTTCTCTTGAAAAAGAATTTAATCTTCATACGCAAGTTTTTTTTTCACGAAATTTATAGGAAAAATGCTAGATGATTAAAATTTAGTTGTGGACAGTTTTTTAAAAGCACCTCACCAAAATGGATCAAATGATGAAGCTTGGTAATTTTTCCATTCCAATCATTTGTCAAAACATCGCTATTCATTCGCAAAGAAATTAAAACATAATTTTGCGCCCATCAGTTTTTACATATAAAACCAATGAATGGAAAATGAATAACGACAAAGTAAACAGCGCTAAAGGAGTCGGACAGAAAGCACATGCGATGATTAAAAGATGGCCCATTGGGTAAAAAGTCCCTTGATCAAAACCGCGAAGCGAATTATCGCGCACGATTTTCGTCGAAAAGCCGTGTATCCGTCGAGTTATCTAACAGCGCAGTGCTCAATGAATGTTTTCTTATCTGAAATGAGGATATTCATCATTCAAAGCGGAAACGCTTAAGTACACGCGTCCATTCGCGAACAGTACGGTTTTGTGTTCAATTTCTATTCAGCGGACGGTTCGCTTCATTTGCGTAGCGCACTTGATAAAACCATGGGTACGGTGGTGTTTGAAAAAAAAAAGGAGAAAAAAAGCGCGAAACGAGCGAGCGCAGAAAAGAACAACGGCGAGCAAAATACCGCGGACGAAAAAGTTGACGCCAAACGGAGGTATGGGTTACGATAAATAAATTGTTTTCTCGTATGCATGCGTCGGTTGTGCGGCGGGACAATTTATTCTCCATGCACGACAGAACGAAATCCTCGGATCCACTCGGAGAAGAATGGCCGAATAAAGTCCGACCGTTCTGTGCGTTATCCCGCGAAGACGCCGGTCGACTGCGAATCGATCGTCAAATATCAATTTGTTTATAAGTCCACTTTATTTCCCGCCTCACCTTGGCGCGGCACGCGTTTTTCTTCGTTATTGTTATTGTTATCAAGGACCCGGACTGGACGCGGCGAACGACGTCGTTCGATCTCCCGCGATTGCTTCCTACCGAAACAATCAATTCCGGGAGCTCGTAAAGCGCCGGATCCGTCGGCGAGCGATATCGACGGGAATAAAAAAGGTTATTACCTCGCAACACCTCGTTCAATTACCCGGGCATTATTAAACGAAACATGAAAAACGGTAATGAAATTCTCGCGCGCGCCTCGGGCAATTTGAGATTTATCGAAGCCGGGACCCGCTCAATGTCACGGCTGCGCGGACAAGTCGCGGCAGAAGTAAGGCGAGCTTTTGCTCACCTCAGGTGCAGCGCCGGCGGAATAAATCGATGAAACGTTTCGATAAAACGCAAGGTTTTCTACTTTCGAACGTAATTTTACATAAACGTAGTACCGGAACTCGAACGGAATGTTTAAAGAAATAATTTGTTTGGCCGAAAATGTATTTCATCATTTGTAGGAAGATTGAACAAAATAACAGAGTGCCATCGAATAAGAGAAAAAGTTGCGTCGTTTTATCCTCGATCTTAATAAACGACGAGTTTTATTTCCGCTCTTTCCTGTAACGCCGTCATCGAATGGGAAAGCAGAGGGCACGTAGACCGCGATAACAAGACGCGGAGTTTCGGGTATCGAAAGAAACGAATGCGCAGGGCGGACGACGGCCAAACAATGGAAGTTAGTCGCTCGTAAAGCGTCACCGCAGATATATAACAAAGGTACATGATAGACTGCATATGTCGCCGGCGAGGGATACATTTGCGCCCGACGGAAGCGGAATCTCGGCGGAAACTAAATGAAATTATTTAACTGTCCTTGCTCGGATTAATACGCGCGAGGCCGGCTGCGGATATCTCTTGCTTGCATTATATATGGAGCAGCCGGAGGTTAATGCAGTCTGCGACGCGTATGCGGCTGGGCTGTTTGGCAACGCGCGGCGCGGTTAGGACCGGCACTTGCAAACCCGTCGCGCCAATAAGGCTGCGGTGAGCGACAAAGTGCCGTGCACAAAACGAGCGGCGGAAAAAAGTTGACCGATCAATTAAGGCGCTGCTGCGTCCGTCGCTCGGAAATTCCGCGGAACTTATCCTCGGACAGGCTTATCCCGAGTTCTCGCCAACTTTGGAGAATAAAATAAATTGAAATGGACTTGGAGTTGATGTTGATTAAAAGTTGAACGAGTTATGCCGATCAACGGCACAGTGAAGAATGTTGAAGTTCGCTTCAGATCGAGCTGACGCGAGATTCTAACCTGATTAATATTGACTCGTTTTAATGGTTCGAATGAAATGGTCGAGATTTCCCAGCTGGATCGTCGAGATGATTAAAATTGTTATATATTAAAAAACATGGGAAAAAATGTTCGTAAGAGAAATATATGCTGGCTTGTTTAAATAGTTATTAGGGCGGAAGGAAACAGTAATAACAACATTTGTTGCTGTTGCAACATTAATGTCTTTTCCATATAGCGTAATAAGAAAAACATTTCTTGTAATCATAATTTTCCTAGAATCAGCTTAGATTAGCTTCAAGTCAAATTTCAAGCTTATCTTGTCCTTGCTAGAATCAGCAGCGTCTAATTTAATTCCAATTTAACCAAACACCGGGTTCAGCCTTGCAGTTATTTCTTCCAGTACATCTTTAAACCTGGATAATATCAGTAGAACGTTAGCTCAAAGATAATACCACGTTATATAAACCTGCGATATAGACAGGTGATCCAATGTTGATTTCAACTTATGACTGTCTTGTGTTTCACTTGACGAATTCATGCGAACGAGATCTGATACCAGGACTGATTACAGTGGCTCCATCTGATTAGAACAGCGCAACAATAAATCACCGCAGACGTAGCCAGATCTGATTACTCGAAATACCGTAGCTGCAGTTTGATTAACTTCACAATAATAAAACTCTTCTTTTCGCTTGCTTTTGATTTAAACTCCGAAAAACGATCAGCTCGAAGCAAACAATTAAGCTAGACTTTAATACAGTAACGACAGTTAAACGGCCAACTGGTTGTTGGCACGACGTTCGCTCGGAACGAACTCAACGAATCGGCCCTCGCGTGTCGCGATACAAATGAGCCGAGCGATGGAAAAAGGTAATTGCTTTCCGGCCGGAAGACGCGCGCGGTATCCCGGGCTCTCGGCTTTAATAAGCACGAAAGTCGACGGGCGTCCGGGTTATTCGTACTCGAGAACACACGAATTCAATTTCGCGGACTATACCCGTCGCGTTGTCGTGTTTAGGTATTCCAATTGCACACGAAGATGCTATTGATCCCGATGATTCACCCCATTTTTGATCGCATCCCGTGCATGCATTTACGTTGCCCGGATCGCCCGCTGGAAATGGAATCCCCCGGCATTGCGCGCGTGTGTTACGTACGTGCGGCGATCGGCGGTTAGGTCGATTTTGGAATGCATCCATTTCGCCGGCGGAATTCGCGCCGGCCAGGTCGGAGTTACGCATTGCCGTTGTTTCGAAACAAATCAGCTGGGCCGACGGGCGTGCACGCGACGCCGCCTGATACCGATGCCAGACGAGCGCCAGACGACCCCTGCCATTGGTCTCTGCCATATTTTTCGTTCTTTCTAGCCGCTTACCTCGAAACCCATCACCCCAAGGGCTGCCCGACTTCTTCAAACTTTTATCCCGACTGTCTCGTGCGCCGCGGTGGGGGTCGAAGGTTTTGTCATGCGAAACATTGGGCGATTAAAATTCTACTTCAGACAAGTAGACTTATGTAAAGGGGATGTAAGATTTAAAAACGATGTAAAGTAGAAAGTTAATAAAGAGAGGGGGGTCAATGAAAATAAAATGCAGGGAAGGGTAGCCAGATTTGAAAATCATTACGTTATGATTATTGTAAAAAATGAAAAGTTAACATACGTCATGTAAATAACTTATTGATAAACGTACATTTACATTTGTGCAACATTTTGCATTTAGCGTTTGTACAATGGTGTATTCTGTACATCTATAAGGACTTAATCTTTGAGAAGAAAAACAAATTGACGAAACTTGTGGTGAATCTCTATTAAAACAAAATAATTATCAACAAGAGTAGTGTAAAGGCGAATAAAGTGAACATTGAGAAGTTAATGGAATTTGTTATGAACAATGCGGAAGAACTGAATCAGAGTAACTATAAATGTTCAAAGAAACGAAATAGGGACATGTTGTAGGCAGTACGATACCGTTCATTAAACAAAACGAACCGAATATGCACGTATGTGTTCTACTTCAAAGTGGTTTTGTATTTATACATTTACATTTTCTAATTAATGCGCAGTGGGCTTTGCAAGCTAGAATTATGCATCTTCGTGCAACATTTTCATCAGTTTTTCAATCAACCCCTACGAAAGAACGAGTCCACTGTTTCACGATGCAACAATTATTACGGAACTCCATTGTCTGTGCCTTCTTCATTATCTCCTACTGCACGATAGTTCCTAACGACCGCGACTTCGGTTCATCCATTTCGCTGCTGCGAAAAGAGGAATACAACAAAAAAGGAAAACAATCGGCCGTGTTTCGCGAGCGCCACGTTGTGTGCAGATGCTTTTGTTGCTTTCTCCGTTTGACTTTCACCGCAGACCTTTGCCCTCACGCACTCTTTTCGGCATCGTTCCCCCACTATCTCATCTCATTTCCGTACCTGATAGCCATGGGACATTAAAACCCTCCGGCGCGCGAATCTCCACTTCGTTTTCTTGGTGCAACTCTTTTGTTATTGTTCCCGATTTCTTTTACCGCCAGACTCGCCAAGTTACAAATTTTTCTTTGCTGTAGCAGGTGTAACGTTAATTTACAAACAAAACAAATAATTGTATTATTTTACCGAAGCTTTTCCTGGAATTCCCATTAACTAACTCCACTCTGAATGACAGTGTATGGAAAAGGAAAAAAATGTTGATGACTGCAACTGAAATTCGCAGCGAGAAATTCGTATTACAAATTCACTAGATAGAATGTATGGTAAAATTTATAATACAAACGGTACTGTTTTTTTAATTGTCTTACATGTGTTTTCAATTGTCTTCTGCAGTGTAGGGAAACAATTTTGTTTGAAGATTATTTGTCTTTGACTAAAAAAAACTTTTTTTAACGGAAAGTTTATTTTCGCCCAAAGCGTTTACGTAGAACCTGTCATATACACTTGTACAATATTTTATTCTACAATTTTCATTCTTCCTTTTTCTCTATGAAATAATTATTGTTCGAACGATTTCTCCTTTTGCCGTTGATTCAAAAAAATGTCGGCAATTCGAAGAATGTCGTGTCGCGATTTGACGAATGGCACTCGAAGCGATTAGTCGGTCGAATCGTCGGCCGAACGACCGGCTATTACTTTCGATGATTCGCGTAATTGAAATTTATGGCCGTGATTTCGCGGCGCTTCACTTCGATCCCGATAGAGTGCGTCGCGGAATTCGCAGGTGCGCTCGCGCGTCGGCTTGTCTCTGGTTTACGATGAAAAAGGGTGCTCAGCTTTTTATCATTATCGGCACCATCACGGCCGTCATTATCATCGTCATTACGCGACACACGCATTCCCATGGCAGTAACTTCAATTATTATTAAACACGCTATAATCGTAGCCATAATCGTAACATTAGGGGACGACGCTTTCGTCTGGCGTCGTAAAAATGCACTTCCTCCGAAAAACTGATCCGCGGATACAGTTAGCCTCGTAATGAGCTCGCGAGGCACGTAATTGTGAAGCGAGCCACGCGCAATTGCCACGTCCTGGAACGACGAGCGCGTACAGTCGATGGACCGTTACTTAACAAATTGCGGGAAATTTTAGTCGTCCGATCATGTTTAGGATGTTGTTACAAATGAGACAACGTTTTACGACACGTGTTTTTTATCAATTAGAAAAAAAAAGGAACGAAAAGCAAAACGAATATCGTAAATCATAAAGTAGATAGGGCAAAAGATATACGGACGTTATACCGCGCCCAACATACATCATAAAATATACAGTGCGAAACACTAAATATAAAGCCCGCGTGTCTTTGTGTACAACGGTAAAGTCAGAATGCGGTGCAATTCCGAGATTTTTAAGTCGAAATATCGATTTTCTTCAATTTTGTTGGCCGTTTTTATGATGCAGCCTAGGTTTTATTAGCGCGTTTAATTTAATGGTTTTTTAATTACGTTTACTACTGGATATAAGATTTTTTAAAATGAATTCAAAGTATGCAAATTACAATATCATATAATCCTTTGAATAATTAATAAAAAATTAATTCAATTGCAATCATTCGGTAATAATAATTAGAAATATATAAATGAATCGAAATTGAATTGAAATTTAATTCTGCGTAAAATTAAAGTAAAATTTTTGAAGCAGATTGTTATCAATCTCAATAATACAACAAGACCATCGCTCTCAAGGCTTGACAGGAGACTCGAGATTCGATTTAATTTTTCATAAGGACCTAATAACG
>JABFOV010001296.1:0-26405 GCA_022817685.1 Aradophagus sp. ZL-2020
CATCTTTAATTTATGTCAATTATTATATTTCATTTTTCAGTCTTTTACAGACTAAATTTTTTCTTTTTTTTTTTCAAAAAAATTTCTCTGTTCAATTTGTATCGTACCATACCTTTTTCTCCAAACAATTAATAAATTAACAATAGAAAAATAAAATTTCAAGTATTGTGTCAGATCTGATTGAAACAATTTGAATCACTAGACCATCCAAGAAGACCAGAACACTCGAATCTGTCGGAACGACCAACAATAACTCCGGCTGAATGGGACGGGCCAACTGGTGAAACAGTCTACTTATCCTGTTTCGGTTCAAACCGATCTAAATTTACCTGGTCCCGTCTTGGTGGAATTCCCCTGCAATCGACGGCCTCTGAAAACAACGGCGTACTAACAATTATCAATCCAAACTCCACCGATTCTGGTATATACGTATGCACAGCCACATCTTATGAAGGAACTGAAACCAGCTCAACTGCTAGGGTAACCATTATACCACCTAGAGAAACACCAACAATTAAAGCCGAACCCGAAAGGCAGACGGTTCCACAAGGTAGCACAGCAGAGATTCACTGTAGAGATGCCTCGCGCTATGGCTATACCGTCCAGTGGTGGAGATTTGGCATGACCGAGCTTGGTCCAAATGCTCGTCAAATCGGCGACGTCTTGCAGATTAGCAACATCCAGATGTCAGATCGCGGAGTATACATCTGCAGAGCGACCAATTCACAGAGCACAATTGAGACGAGTGCCGTCGTCGATGTTGACCGTTAGTGTAAATTTATAGAAATGCATCATATACTTTAACAAACGTTCAGTAATTTATTTACCCAATTTACAAAAAATTACTCTACTGGATTCTGGATTGTCTACATTTTTGAAAACGGAAGTATTGGACTGTCTACATAGTCTCAGACAGAACGTGGACAATATGATTAAAATTATGTAAACGATCCGCGTAGGCAGATTATCCGACCGTAGACAATCTGTGAGTCAAATGTAATTATACAAATGGAAAGAAAAAAGTAAAGTAGGTTTTTGTTATTGCAGCACGTGAGGCACCGACATTACAGATTTATCCCAGAGATAGTCAAACAGTCCTCGTTGGAGGATCCGCTGATATTCAGTGTAGAACGACTTCAGGTACACCAACACCTGAGCTTTACTGGTCCCGCGAGGATGGTCGACCGTTTGCTAGAAACGTCGAACAGATGCCTAATGGATTATTAAGAATCATGAACGTGACTCTCGAAGACGATGGTGGTTACGTTTGTACGGCCACCAATCCGGTAGGTTCGGTGTCTGCAGTTTCTCGAATCGAAGTTCAGTCACC
Source organism: Aradophagus sp. ZL-2020 (assembly GCA_022817685.1). Lineage (NCBI taxonomy): Eukaryota > Metazoa > Arthropoda > Insecta > Hymenoptera > Scelionidae > Aradophagus > Aradophagus sp. ZL-2020. The sequence continues at coordinate 1,331 of JABFOV010001296.1, forward strand.
ACCGGTCATCACGATCACACCGGACAAAGAAGTACTGCAAGTACGATTGGGAGAAAAAGTCCGACTCGTGTGCAGTTCTACTGGAAGACCTGTGCCAAACGTCGCATGGAGCAAACACACTCATGGGACGTCGTTACAGTTAGGAATTGATTACTAAAATAATAAATTAATATTCTTAAATAATTTAAGATTGTAGATTCGATCAAATTTTACGTTTATGAAGAATATGTAGATCTTGATTTTATTCAATGATCTCTGTTAATTGATGAAATTAATTGATTAAAAGAAATTCGAAATTGTAATTTAGATTAAACCTTCAAAGAACAAGACGTAATTTTATTTTAATCTAGATTAAAATTTAGATAAATCTACAGTAAAATAAATGAATAAATGCTTTTTCTTCCTTAACATAACACCTACTGGTTTTCAGTGAATCTTTCAACAGAATGGCAACAATCCCACTAAGCGCTGTTCAAGAGATAGTGTCGGTTTCTTTAGATGATGAAGGATATTACACATGCCAGGCAACGAATGCTGTTGGGACGGATAGCAAACGCATTGAGATCCGCATTGAGGAAGATTTCGAAAATACGATCGATGAGCAGGAACCTTGTCGAGGCGACGTTCCTTGTCCATCGGAACCACAGACATATCCACCTGAGAATCATGTAAAAATTGCCAATCTACAAGATATTAAACATTTAAGTTAAAGACACATTTTTTTAATTTTTTTTTTTTTTTTTTTTTTTTTTTTTTTTTTTTTTTTTTTTTTTTTTTTTTTTATTTATAAATATTTATTTTATGGTCGTTTATTTTATTCTCATAACAGAAGACAATACTCCCTCCCTCTTTCACATTCACTATTTCTTATTAAACAATAAAGCAATTCTAACGAATCTAAAAATAGACTGCTCCATTAATCGTAAACGGAGTGGCCAATAACATCCTGCCGTCGGTGTCGGTAACGCGCGTTTGGCGAAATTTGTCCTGCAACTTTTTCATCGGCCCACTCTACATAAGCATTATTATTGTTGTAGGATCAGGATTGTACATTATTAGTTGAAACACGAGAAATCAGAAAAACGTACGAAGAGGGAAAAGGAAGCTAAAAATAAAGGCGATTCCTCAAGCCAGAGTTACTAGACTAGTGACATTTTAAATAATACTATTAAATGTGATTATTTTTCAAAATGAAGATAATCCAGAGATTCTCTCATTTTGGGAGAATCTTCCTTACTTTTTGATAATCAAAATTTCCTTCTCGTTTAAGTGTAAGAATTGCCGAAAGTCGTGAGATGGATACAGTACATTACTGCCGAGGGCGCCACTGCGGCCGGTACGAAAGTAGAACTTATCGTCCCTAGGGAGACAAAGTAGCTCGAGTAGTTGTGAAAAAAAGGTTTCACTAGTTTTTCAGCCATTTTGAAACCATTACAAACCGTTTCCCTTCTTGACAAAAGTTTGCAGAATTATATTTAACAGTTTGAATTTCATCATTAGAATTCGTACTCCAAGCAAATACTAATTCCGTTGAATCCAAAACGAAGAATCGCCTTAAGAGGAAGAATAGTTAACGATCAATTTTCCTACTCTGTCACGTGCTTTGAAAAATGTTACCGATTCATAATTGAAACTCAAACTTTTTGACCCTCAAATTAAGCTACGCGTTTTCAGTCTTTTATCAATAACTTTTTTCGTTTCTCAGTGTACTGTATGGTAAAATTTATTGCACAAAATTACATAGAAATTGAGAAGTTTATAAAATCTGTAATTCAAATTCCCTAACTGAATAAACGTGAAGGGAAAGAAAGTATGGTGACTGAACGAGAAGCACAATTAGTATTACACACGATTCGTCCCGATGGGAAATTACTATAATGAATCGTAAAGAGGTCATAGTATTGATTGAAAATTGTATACCAGTTATTGTATACATTTAATTGATCTTCGGCTACTGGGATGGCGGTCCTATTATCACACGTGACTGCGTCAATGCGAGCTGCCTAACAAAATATCGTTATTTCTGTGTACTTGAGCAAGAATGAAAGCCCTGTTTGTGGCGCTTCTGCTTGGAAACAGCAAAACACTGCCCCGTCAATATACATTCGACAAACGGTATTCGGTGGATAATATAAAAAAGAATGCGAGACAAAAAAATATAGACTATCTTCGGCTAAATCAGTTAAACACGTACCCCAAACCATTTCTCACTCGGAGCAATATTGTAGTCTATCGGTTTTGCTTTTATGAAACGTTATGTTCGACTGTTTTTCACCTGGTATTCAATTGTCACTTTTGCTCTCGAAAATCATCGACGAGAATTTCGAATTCATGGCAGGTAATATAAAAAGTGATTTGAAATATCATTTTGTAGCATTCGCTGAGAAAATACCGCTATTCGATGGAAAAGTTCCCTTTTCCGCACTGAACGTTGTTGCGCGGTACTTTTCTGATCTAGAATGGAAAAATGTACTTTGCAGCCCTGGACGATATTGCGTGGTACTTTTGTGCTCAAGGGTGGAAAAACGATCTTTTCCGCCCTATAAGTTGTTGCGCGGTACTTTTCTGTCTTAGGGTAGAAAAACGTAATTTACCGCCCTAGCCGTTGCTGCGCGGTAATTTTCTGCCCTAAAGTGGAAAATGCACTTTCCCCTCCTAGACGCCGTCACCCGAGGGCGGGAAAGTGTACTTTTCCATTATATGATAGAAAAGTAACAATACCATCCCACTGAATAAGACGGAAAAATGGTACTTTCCGTGTGTTTGCTACAAAATCGATGTCGATACCAAAACGTCGGTACTCGTGCGAAAGAAAATTTTTCACTACGTCAATGTCCGGTTTACGAGTTTCAATATAATATTGATGCCTCAATACTGAATCATCGTCAACGTAGCATTGAAAAAACAATATCACTTCAACATCCATACAACGCCATAACTTCAGCAACGTTCAATTTACGTCGAATTCACGTTGAAGACGTGTAATCGACGTCTTATTTACGTTTTAAACGTCACTGCGCAATGCGGGCATCACCATCGATGTTCTATTGACATCAATAGACCAGACATTTACCAACATTTACTCAATTTTGTCTTTTAGGGCGTCAATCGCGACGTTTTATCTTAAACCTACGAGCAAGATCAGGTAACCGTATTTATGTATGAAAAAAAAGGAATCACGCCTACCAATGTCTGTCAATTATTTATAGTAATGTATTTAGTGTTATTTTTAGAACAATGTGGAACGACTTTACGTAAAGGTCGCGCCGTTTTTGCAAAGTGCAGTAGTTTCTCGGCTAAAATTATCTCCGTCAGTTGAAGCGAGAAATTAATAATAATTAGCGGCGACTGGATTTAGGTGGAAATAAAACAATAATAAAAAAATGACGCCGGTTCGATTTCGCGACAGCGCGCAAATATCGCATAGTTTTCGCAAGCACTCGTTCGGGGCTTCGGATGCTCCGATTGATCTGTTCCAACCTATCGATTGATAATCTGATATAAAATAACTGTCGGCTTGACCGTTTCGTTTCAAGTTTATTACAACAAATCACTTGCACGCTGCTGATAAGAAAACTATTGAACTTGATTTCGTGATAATCGTCGACGATTAAACTCGCTTTCGTCTATAAATATCGATAGCGCGCTGCATTCGTGCAATTAATTTGTTTTGATTGTAAAGTCGACTTATTAATAATTAGGAAATCGAATTTGACGTTAATCAAGTGTCGGCGATCCGTTAATCGATTTCAGCCGAGAGTGTGCGCTATCAAATAAATCGTTTGACAAATTGGTCTCGCCGTTTTGGATCTTAAGGTGGTTCCTTTCACAAGTTTGATTGAATTTCATTATACAAGCTTCATGGTATGGGTATTAAAATTTATGTTGATTGAGAATTCTTTGTGATCGAACGAAATTTTAATGAAACTTCTTTCGGGTATTCTTTGGTAGGTATTAAATTACTGAAGTAATGAAACATGGAATTTAATACAGAAAGTAATACGAAATCCTAGGGGTGTGCGATATCTCGATCTTTAAAGTCGGGCGAAATAGTATGACACTCGAACGATATCAAGCGAAAAAAGATAATATGTAGAGATCTCAAATTATTTTTAAATCTCGGCATCGATTGAGATACTTCGATATCTCGATCACAGCGTGCATTGAGATTACAGACTTACAAAAAATCGAAAGATACGAAAAATTGAAATCTTGAAGAAGAGGAAAAGGTGTCTCGATTTGAGATCTCGCATAAAACTCGAAACCTCGAAATGTATCGCTTAAATCAACCTCCAGTTTTCAATATCTCGCACACCCCTACAAAATCCTCACCCAGTTGCAAGGAAAGTACTGTTATTCATGTTTGTTCAGCGAAATAACTCATTGCTTTATGACCCTAGGACGGAAAAGTAAAATTGTAAGTATCAAAATCACCTCGAGGGCGGAAAAGTGACACTTTCCGCCCGCTAAGGAAATCTATAAAGCAGTGCTTTCCGTGCATCTACGTTTGTTTCTTCTCAAAGCGCTGACCTCTATAAATTTCATCAAATTTTGATTTTCGCAAATTATCCTACCGCATTGATTCTTCCCGGATTATTGAATTCCGTTTATCCCCGGAAGCGTCCATAGGAAAAAGAGAGAAAACAAAAAAAATACACGCCAGAATGGTTTGAATGCTGAGAGCGAAAATGCCGTGTCGGCGTTCTCACATTTATAATGAACTGACGTCATTTTCACTAACAATCTTAATCGGTTTTTATCACGTGCCCTATACAAAGATAAAATGTCAAAATAGTATACGATGGAAGAAGAAGACTAGACACTCCTCGCGTCGACTTTTTTTCACGCCGCAATTTTCGCTAACGATATCTTTATCCGCTTTTCTTTCGTTACCTCCTTTTTTTCGCTTTTTTTTTCTTTTTTAATTATTCTCTACAATTTTTGACATACACGGATTTGAGATTCTCACTCATACTTTCATTGCAAATAATAATTGTCTATCCTCTTAAGTTCTTTATTATTTTTTTTAGGTTCTCTTTTTTTTTTACTTTGCTTTCACTTAACTCTCATTTTAAACGCTAGATTGTATTCAACTTGTTATATATCTAAAACGTTATAAAAGTCAACTTTTATTTTTTTACACTCAATTTCGTAATTTTTTTCTTCAGATTTCAATTTTACTGAAATTCAAGCTTTCATTTTTTAAATTCAATTTTATAAATTTTTGGTTTAATTGTAAATTGAAACTAATCAACAGAATTATTTTTATTTTCTCAGCGTGTCAAATCCAAAATAATCTAACACCTGATTCGCATCAATTTATCGTCAACGGTGGATGCACTACTGGCTCGAAACACGCACCTCAAAGTATTTCACGCGTTATTTAAATTTTGCCGTCCGTTGACGAATCGCGTTGCAGAAGTGTCACTTGCTCGCGGCCGGATCGAAATTTCACATCGCGCCTCAGCGGCTTATCGATTAGCCGGGCTTACAATGTAGATTGTTATTTTAAGAATTCAGATTACCATCGGCGCTGCTAATTAAATTGTGTATTCTTTTTTCGCGAGACACAAGAACAACACGTCGGGCCCGACGTAAATATATTGGTAATATCATGGCCATAAAGTCCACATTGATTTTGTTTCGTGCATTACATAAAAGTCATCGTAATATATTGACAAGTTGTTAATACCATAATTATTTATTAGGTTTATTGCGTGTCGTTCTTTTTTTATTTATTCACACTTGTATGTTGTTACGTGTTATGTTTTAACGTTATCAAAAAAGTATTAATAAAAAAGTAATTTAAATATATGTACATTGAACATCACATTGATGAATAATATTGATATAAGTACATATAAATATATTATGCATTATAATGATTGATATAACTACAAATAAAAGTATTGCCATAAATTAATGAAATAATAAATATGAATAATAAATGAATTATGGACATTAACGATACGTCGACAATATATTATGACATTTTAGCTCAGACCGTCACACGTATCAAAAAGACCCGTGGGATTCCTAACAAGTTGCGCTATATGCTCGCAATTCACTCTAAAAATACTCGACACGTTTCCCAATTCGTTTTGCACTCGCTCGGCGCGTTACAATTTTACATATCTAGAATTAAAAGCGACTGTTTTTACAATTATCAACGCCTCGCATCTCGATTAATATCGTCGACAATCGACGATTCGCATTATCCAACTTGTTAAACATTCGCCATCCACTTAAATTCGATTTGGCGGTCAGCCTGAAGTTGCGGTCTGTCGAAAGTTAATGACTCGATCGATGTCCTGTTAGCGATTCGTTTTTATCGACGATTTTTTGATTAATACTTGCGGTTGAGTGCTCAATTGATTTTTCCTATTAAAAAAAGAAAAAAAGAAAAAGAAAAAAAATTAAATTGGAATTTTCAAATTTAAATACAAGCACAAAAGTATATAAAAATATAGAATGTGTACAAAATATGTTTTACATATTCAGCAAAACTTTTGCTCAGTGATTTGAGAATCAGAAAATTGTTCAGAAATTTTACACGTTTATCAGTTGAAAGCAACACCTTTGAATTTGTACTTGAAAGGTTCAACGAAACCATTGAAAACTATTGAATTCTCATTCGAGTCACAAAATCGTAACTTTGCCTCAGTAAAATACCAATTGAAATTAATTAGAAACGAGTAACATATTAATCAATAGGATTTAATTGAATAATTGAATTGGAATAAATAGGTGATTGTACCATTGGTCGAACGAAAGGTTTTATGATTGGTTCCTATTGGAATATCATCAATAGGCAATGCACCCATTCAATCTCAAGTTGAGTTTAGCTTAGTTTAGCATTTTGCTTATTTCTAATAAGTTCTAATTGGTATTTCACACAAACAATATTATGTTTAAGGACCATTCGTCTTGAACGAGAATTAACAAATGTTTTCTTTTTTTTTAACAAGGATGACCTTTTCTCTGATTCGACGATCAATTATTTATTCACTTATACGTTGATAAAATGTCGCAAACCACGGCAAAAATGGTATCGTTTCGCTGGCAATTTAAATTGCAATTCATAAATCCAAACACCTTAACTCCCCTTCACCCCGGCCCCGACTTTCTGTGTCCAGCGGACGATAAATTTGTCGGTCTGGAAAATTCGCCCGGCATTCATTTACCGGAAACGGCTCTCCCACTACACACCAAGGCTGCCGCTCCTAAATTACGACCCTGACCCGTTTAAAAAAAAAAAAAAAATTAAAAAAATAAAAAAAAGTGGGAGAAAAAGAAAAAAAAAGCACGTGCCAAGTAACTGTTTCGAATTCGAAAAGTTCGTGACACTTCTGCAACGTTTCGCCGAATCGTACACTCGCAACGCCAAAATCTTTCTCCTTTCCAATTAAAAGAACATTGAAATCCCATTCAGTCATCGAATCGCGTTTTCATTCGCACAGCAATCGATACATCAAATCATATTTCAGCTGAAATCGTTTGTCGCAATGAACGAGCACCGACGAAAATTTGATCGACAATTTAAGAAACACGATTCAAACTAAATGAATACAATTGAAACTCATGGAAATGAGTCGGTTTTTTATTTTTATTACATTCTTGATTCTTATCAATTTTGATCGGTCGCCGTTTTACTTGAGTGATTATTTATCGAGTCAAAGAAATTATTGAATATTGTATTACTAACTGAATATTTGGCTCACATGGCAAAGTAATTTGTACTATCTTTGAAAAGAACACTTTCCAACTAAAATACGTTAATGAAGTACATAATTATTATTATTAAATAATTATGTCCAAACAATGGGCATTTTATTACTTAATTAAATACGTCACTTATGTAATGTCAACTAAACGTTCGGTTAGCACAGCCATTTTTTGATTTTTTTTTTACTGTGTTCCCTTTTATAATTTTCATGTGTTTGCGGCAACCTTTTCCATGAGTAAAATTTGTTGTATAATGTTATATAATACACGACGAGTTTCCGGACTTTTGTTTTTGATTATGCGCTTCGAAATGTTCAATTAACTTATAATTATAATTAAAGTTGAACAACGAAATTTCAACAGTCCGCCCCTGGAATTTAATAATTTAACATTTTTCCGTTATTCGGAAAACAAGTCAAGAACATGTCAAATGACTGATGCAACAGAGTTAATGACTATTTATATGAAAATAATGATTTCAATGATATCAAAATACAATCACCAGAAGTTGATTCCATAGCTGTGAGAGTATTTATTAATACAAACGTTTGAATTGTATTTATATTACGTTAACTAAAATTCAAAATCATTCAAAAATATATCAATACGCGAATCTCGCACTAACTGCAAATAAAAATATAATATTTCGTTTGACTAGAGATATCATGGGTTTTTAAAAGTTGTACTTCCGTTTTAAAATGTAAACTACGCAAATTGATAGAAACAGTCTTAAATTGGTATTCGTTCCTTTGAACAATTTAAAATTGCAGGTCATTGGATTTATGAATCCAGTGGAACGTGAAGATCCGAAATTTAATAGTTTGCTTATCGTTTAATTAATTCCGATCAAAGCAGATTGAAATGTAGTTCAAACCGATAGCATCGATAAACAGTCGCGAAATTAATTTTCAATTGACTCCAAACGTATTTTATTCCGTATCGCGCTTCCATATCAATCGGTTTTAATCGATATTACTTTACTTAACACACCAGACAATCGCAAGACGCTTTCAAAATACACGGAACTTAATCTCAAAATTGTTTAAAGCTCGTCCACATTTCCTTTGAAACAAAACAAAAAAAAAAAAAAGGCGAAAATTAAAAACTATTTTACATTCATAATTATATTCACTTTGGTCTTTTATTTTCCTCTTTTCACTGCTCTATCATTAAAATATCTCACGGAAAGCGCGACGCGAAAGAAATTAAACTGATAACTTAATTTCATCGATAAACGCGTTACACAATGCTTAGTCTCTTGACGTCAACGTTAACCACTCGACGATATAAAATACACATGTCCTACAACGCACTCGAAACAACGTAACGATATATAACGATACGACAACTCCTTTCGCATGCATTTTTCACTTCTCCTTTTTTGCTCTACAATTTGAAAATTCAAAGAAGCTCGTTTGTTACCGCTTAACCCTTTGCCAATGCACTTTGTGCGTGTATCAAGAGAGTATTATTAAACACATTCATTCGTAACAATCGATGACAGTGTGTTGATGAATATATCGCTTTTGAAGTTGCGTCAAACGCAGTGCTAACATAATCTGTCGTCGGTAAAAACACAAAATATATCTGCGCATGTATTAAAATCTACGTGTACACACACATACACCGATGCATGCACGCGCGCACACATACACAAATAAATACATATGCACGTCGCAAAACGACAAATTTACAAATATAAATTAAATAGAACCTGAGAAATCACCGTTATATCACTGCGATGTCACAGGTGATTTGCTATTATCGGTGATATGTGTGTGATATCACAGCTATGACATCATATTTGCATCACAAATGTGGTGTTGAAATGCCATTACGCTGACATCACAATATCATCACAATGACATCACACTGACATAATGGTTGTGACATTGCAGTGAAGAAACATTCATCGAAATTAATTCGTCCAACGAAAATCAGAATGATTGATCGCAATGGACATAGCTGAGTATTGAACTCGAGTCCTTTCAGTCCGCAGCTCGAGCACATATCCACTTAGCTAGCGACGTTAGTTGTACACTGTTATAAACTAAGCCATATGACCATTGTTTTGTCACTGAGATGTCACACTTATGATCTCAGTGTGATGTCACTGTGATGCCACAGCTGTGATATCACACACAAGGATAATTTACGGTGATTTCTTAAAATTATTCGGAGGATTAAAAAGTTATCATTCTCACATCAACAGAACGTTTAGCAATAATGGCCTATTAAAATTAAACACGCAGCCGCATGGACATAATTCGTCTAATACTTGAAAGTAGTGATTAAAACCGCTAACCGCTTGTATCACGCTGGATTAAGATTCACGCTGGATCGCTTGTTTCTCGCCGCGTTTTGCTTTCAGCTCGTTTTGCTTTTTGTTTTCTTTTTGTTTTTACATTAACGCTACTTAATTTTAAATCCTTATCTAAAGTACTTCAAACCTGCCACAAGGAGGAACTTCTCTATGAAGAGTTCGGAGTCGAGGACGGCGATGTGTGCAGCGCGACCGATCAGTGCGTTCGCAGTCGGCGGCAACGCGTGGTGAACATCGTACCTGACGAGACTTACCCCTGGAGCGGATATAATGGGTAACAAGATGTTGTGCACCATTTCTTTGTACGCTGCTCCTGAATCAGCCATAACAATAATAACGGTTAGTCAATTTGATTTGTATATTTGAGTTTAATTTCTATCGTTTTGATGGAATAAGTACAGTCAAACCTTCGTTAGCTATCCAAACCGAAATCCGGTATCCCGCGCCTAGCTATCCAACGCAAAAGAAATCATCTGCCCCCTTCGTTTAGTCGATATGTCGAAAACTATATTAGAAAGATAGTCTAACGACAGCTAGCCGAGGTTTGACTGTATTTTTCAATTGTATTATTTTAGCCTGCGGACGAAAAGTCATACTTTCGTGTCTTGGGATTCTTCTTATTCTTCGACGCGTTTTTTATTCGTTTGTCCCAAGATGGAAAAAGTTGCAACTTTCCGCCCTCAAGAATATCGTACTACTGCTGCATTGACAAGCTATTGATTTTACGGAGGTAAAGATTTGATAAGATTTTTCAACTTTATCAGGAATAAAATTGAGAAAAAAAAATCGTTCTTTGCTGATTGAATACAAAGAACAACTCAGTGTTTACATTGTCGGCCGGCGAATAGTAAACTGGCAATTGCCGATCAAGGAAATTGAATTTCACCTTGTTCAGTCAGATCTCTCGCAGCAGCTTTGCAAAGCTCGATGCGCGCCGAATGGAGTGGAACGTAACGATCCTGCGCGCTCCCGCAGAGCAGGACGTGTTTGAATTTATGTAGGTTGCTCTTCTGACTTAATTTGTACATAAAAGTTCCCCGAACTTCGGATGGAGAATCTTTCATTGCCAGCTGCAGCAGGGACTCGGATTTCTTCCACTTCTGCATGAACCACATCCCTAATAATAACATAAACAACCAGTCGAATCAGCACAGTATTCTTTTATTATATCTTCAAGATTTTAAGACCTTTTTTCCAGTAATAGTGTACAATTCTATACTGAGAAAACTATATTGTAACCAACACAACACATTGTAACGTTCACAATTTTATACAGTAAACTATTTACGATATCATATCGTAACCAGCTTCAACAAATGGCAACGCTAAACTGCTCTATTTCGACCAATGAGTACAGTAGAAATTATATGCTCTACATTATACGATATTATTTTCTCAGTGTATACTGAGAAAACTATATTGTAACCAACACAACAGATTGTAACGTTTACAATGTCATATAGTAAACTATTTACATTACATCGTAACTAACTTCAACCAATGGCATTGCTAGATTGTTCTATTTCGACCAATCAGCATGCACAGTCCATATTGTACGATATCGTTTTCTCGATCTACTTTTGAATATTCCATGTGTGATAAATTTAATTAATTTTAAAGTTATTTACTGGCATATTCTCTTGAGCTTCACTGACTACAATGTCATTATTATACTACAACAGTGTACCTCACATGAAGTATAAATTAGGAAACAGTTAAGTGTTGCGTGTTTCGTAAAACCAACAACAAAGTTACCAGCATTGACGAGTCCGCTGGTATTGTACAAAGTGCCAAGATGCGGGCCGCTCAAACTTAGGAACGTGTGTAAACGAGGAAGCAACGGCCAGAGTTGCGGCCGAGTTAGAGCACTGCGAATAATGATAGTTCCCAAGGAGTGTCCGATGAAGCTGACTTTGGTCGGGTTCAATCCCGAGGTCTCGATGTGATGTAAAATTTCTGCCACCAGCCGGTCGGTCATCTTATCGAAATCCGAAAATGTATCGCCCTGCAATTGATTTTATTTGTCATTCTTTCGATTTTACAAATCTCATTTGATATAATTATTTATTATTTTGCGATGATACTGATTGAACTGATTTAGGTAGGTAAACTTTTCATTTTTTTAATTTCAATAACGTAAGCGGAGCACATTTACTTGATTTTTTTCAGCCATCAAAAAATCGAGATTCGCTCCGGGCAGACCCAATTCCAAATAAGTCTTAACTAAACGCAAATCCGCCGCATTTCCGTCCAATCCGTGAACGCAAATGATCAAATGAACACCCTCCGGGGAAAAGTGCCGGTATTCGTCGCTGATGTGGAAGTATGGTAGCGTGGAAGCCAGATTGGGACAGTCGCTGAAATGATGAAAAATCATAATTTAATATTAAAAAAATGATGCTCTTACTGACATTGGTAATTATTGTAATTTGCAAGATAAAATATGTAGATAAAAAGAAAAGAAACAAATGTAAAAGGAAATTATTATAAGCCATTTTAAATATTAAAATTACAAGCATTGCATAAAAAATGGGAATCAAATATCATCAATAATTTCAGCTTTAGGTACTCGAGTCTCGCAGTAAAATAAAAACTCGAATAAAGCTGAAGAATATTTAGGTCAAGCGACTGTGCATTGCACATTATATAATCCTACTTTTGGCAGATAATGTATTCTGATTGGCTTTAAAATTTTTTACAAACATTATGACTCTTTAACACGATCCGATAATAATCAATCGATGTAAGTGACACTGAAAGTAAATTATAAATTGTCAATAAAAAAAAAAAAAAAAATGAACGGACGTTCGTTCGTCTAATACTTCTCATAAATGTCGCTGTTACGTACTAGGCTACTCTCTTAAGCTGACAATGTTTCGTCAGACGTTTTTCGACCCTCTCGATGATGACGTCATTTCGCTTTGAGCTTAACTTTTAAAATAAATCAGAATGTACAGCACGTAAAAATCCGCTTAATGACGAATATCAAAATTATTCCTCGAACATAAGACGTGACATTATCGTTTTATCATTCAGCTGTTATGTGTTAACACGATATTTTATAGTCTGTTATTTTAAATGTATATTATTCAAGTGTTTCTGACATTAACAAAAAGTTTATCACTTTATACTATTTAAAACAAATTAAACAAAAAGACATCAATCATTGTTACGTGTAGAAAGGGATATACTTTATTTTTTCTATAAACTTTGTGTATATACACTCTACATTTGCAGTGTATAAGTTGTGTGTAAGTTACATGACTTGTATAAATACAAATGATCGATTGTTAGATTAATTAAAAGAGAAACGATAGCTGGTCAAAACAATTTTAAATAGTTAGCCACATTGGAGAGGTAGGCGAACGACAGCTAGTCAAGGTTCGACTGTAAATGCATTATTACACGGAGAACAATAAGCCAGTAAATATTACTAGCATTGTGAGTAATTTTATGACCGTGACGTTCACCCAGTAAAATTTATTTCTATCAATTAATATTTATCGGTAATATTGTAACTTTAAAAAAAGGATCTCCACGGAGCTTCGAATCTAAGCCTCCCGTTTCATTTTCTGCTGTTGGCAATATACTCTAGTCGCGTGATTAACTTCACTCACTGTCGGTAACTTAAGTGATTGAGTCTCATGGCGAATCTCCATACACGGAGATTCCCGAAATTCCTGAAGACTCTTGAGACTCAGTTGGTTAATAAACTGTCGTTATTAGTTCGACATGCATCTGGTACCCTATCTAGATTCCCATATGAGTTTAATTTGATCAAAGTATCACCCATAAAGAAACCTAGACCCATTTCTATATAGGAACCCAAAAACGTTCCTACGTAGGTTCCTATTTCAAATTTCTATATAATTTCCTATACATATATTTTTTTTAGGGACATGAATGATGGTATTGTAATTTTTACAGGCTGATTTCTCTCCGTGTACAGTACCTATAGATGCTTCCCGAAAAGCTCATCTGCCTTTTGAACTCCTCTTTGCTCTTCTTGAAATTGATAGCGTCGTCCTGACTGGCTTGGAGCAACTCCTTGCCCTCCTGGTAGCAGTCGAAGCAAATCTCACCGGCAGTGCACGCACTGCTGCGACGTTCCTTGGTCTGCAGCGGATTGTAGGACGTGGTCTTGCGCTGCTTCGGACTCTTCGTCCGTTTGACCGTCTCGTAGACGTGGTAAAGCGGATTGTCGATGGGTCCAGGCGGATCGCGGAACTCTTCGGGCGGTGGGGGCTCGTCCTGAAACATCTTCGGCGGCGGCAAACGCACCTCCTCGTACGAATGCTCGGCCAAGCCCGCGTTTTTCCGCTTCTTTTCCTTCTTCGGCGCGATCTTCGAGAGCTTGTGTCGCAGCTGCTCGCTCGATAGCTTCGCCCGGCGCTGCTCCGAGCTCGACGTGTCTCCGCTGCTCACCCAGCCTGAGCACTCGGACGTCAGGTTGCTTGAGCTCGAGCTCGTGATCGGACTGCTTGGCTTGGTCGACAGCGGACTCGAGCCGTTGGAGATAACAATAGTGCCACCTGCCAGGTTGTCCTCGCTGTTACGCAACGGCATGCACGGCAGCGACACCGCGCTCCGTGGCACCACCGTCTTATTCTGCGTCACTGGAAGGCTCGAGCATCTCAGTCTTTTCGTGTTCAGTGCTGATGCTTCTACTGAAATCAGTTCGACGATCATTAGTATTAAGAAAACTCCATGTAGAATATAAAGACAATATGTTCTATATAATTTAACTGGATTTATTTAATTTTATTATTAAACTAATATATTAATTTTATTATAATTATATACATTTATTAAATTTATATAATTTAATTACAAATAAAAGATAGATGTGCGTAGTCTATTACTGACCCGTATCCGACGCGTTAAAAGTTTCCATAGGTGGGGCGATCGTTTCCAGCTTGATAATTACTTTGTTATTGTTCTCCACCTCGAGGATGTTGGTACCAGTAGGCGATGACTGAATGTACATTGTCACCGTGGAATCCTGAGTGACCTCCAAGGGTGAAGGTAACTTTTTATTGTACCTGCGCTTATCCTTGCCATTCAGACTCAAGTTATCGGGATGCGTTGCCGGTGCGGAATGAGGCCTTCTACTGGAAGCTTTGTCCCTGCTCTTCTTCGGAACCGTTTCAGTCTTTGGGGCGATCACTTCGTAAACCGCTTCCTGAGGGACTTTCATGGTCACTTCGTTGTCGTAAATACGCCTGCTGTAATGTGAGGAGATTCAAATAAATATTCCAAGTGTTTTCAGTAGAATATACTATCAATATAATGTTAATATATTGTGAACAAACTGTCATTATATTGTATTTGCAATATAAGGTATTTAATATATTAAAAACATATATTTATATATATTGACGTAATATTTCTTGTTTTATTAGGAGTCTAATATACTTATCCTTTACCTATGGGACTTATCCCTGCCCAAAGGTCCATTGTGATAAACTTGCCAACTTTTCTCCCTCTTCGCATCTCTCCGAGCATCGCAGCAATCTTTCTCAGCGACGTCGTCGAACAGCTTCTCGACGCTCTTCGGTCGTCTCGGCCGCTCGTGCTTGGCCCTCGAGCCATTGGTTTGCGGCGATAAGGTATTTAAAGCGAAGTCATCGTTGAGTCGCTGATTGGTAATATCCACAAAGAAGGTCTGACTGTTGATAATAATCCCATTGTTGGATGCAGTGTCGTCCTTGCAGGACGCCTCTTTGCCGCGCAATGCATTCTGTCCCTTGTCGTGCTTGTGATGCCGGCACTGCAGGCTGTTCGTGTGAAACTTATCGTTGATTTGGTACTTTTTTGCGTTGTTGCGGTAGGTCGTTCGATCGAGCGTCGCGCTGTGCGTGTTCTGTGAATTGAGCGAAAAGAAGCCACTCGTTGGTCCTGACTTGTTGGAATAACGGACTGGAGCTAGTGGCTGCCGTCGTGGCAGCCGATGACTCCTCGGCTCCAGGCGGATCTTCTTGTTATCCAGGAATATCGTACCTGAAACCAAAGTCAAACTTTAAAATTGACCTTCAATTGATGTTAAAGTATCCATTATTACATCCACAATTGCATTACATACATAATTACAGAAATTGTGAAAAAGTTACAGTAATATGTCTAAAGATACTTATACTCTAAGACCGTGTTACCTGGTTATCCTACTACTACATCCAACATATATAGAATTCTATGATAGCTTTATGTAAGTTCTGTGGTCGTAAATTTTAATAGTTATAAATAATAGTATATTATTGCTGATGGCGCCACTGCGCCCGAGGAATGTACGCTATTTTACGGACCAAGGGAGCGGACGGTAAAGTGGAAGTTACCGTCCTAGGGCGGTAAAGATAAAGAGGCAACTTTACTGACCGAGAAGCGGTTAGTTCCAATTTCGTCCGCTCCCAAAGTACGTAAAGTAACTTTACATTGAAAACTTGTGTTAAATCTTAAGTAATTCTTAAATTTTGGTTAAAGAATCGAAAAATTAAATTCGTAAATTAATTAATTGGACGGATAGGTAGATAAACAAATGCAAAATGGAAATTATAAAAATATGAAAATGACTGGTTATCGTTGCACACAATCCAAACAAGATATTGATTGAAAAGAAAAAAATCGTTTTGTTAAATTGACCACATTTGATTTAACAAATAAAATGGTACGGTTGATTTAAAGTTCACCAGGTCAGTTTCATAATTAACATACGCAGAAGGATAATTCTCAGGAGAGGTAATTTGGTAAAAGTAACGAAAATAATTCAACGAAATAATTTCGCAAGTCAACAAAATCTTATTTCTCAATATATACAAATCAACATTACAGAAGGTATAAAATGTATTGTAAAAAAAAGAAAAAAAGACACTAAAAACATAGAAACAATACTGAACATAAAACCAACAATTACATACAAATTTATGTACAAACGCTTGCAAATTAAATACAATCCAGAACGGAAAAGATAGTGTAACAGAGAAGTTTATAATATTTGAGGATAGTTGAAGGTGTAATGTAATTGTAAAAATAATTATCTTTATGGTATTTGCTCTTGTGTTTAAAATCAAGGTGCTTATCGTACTTTTATCTAACAACACTTTAAACAATCGTCTATCCCTAAACATTTACATAAAATGCCAACAAGCGACGATAAAGCAAGGCACTATCGCGCAAAATAATGTAAGAAATAAACTGTTAAAATTACAACCTTAAATTTCACTACAAAAGCAATTTTTTTCAATATAAAATCCTGTAGGATCCTGTGTAGGAATTTGATATCGAAATCTATATAGAAACCTTCTTGGAATCCCATTTAGGAAACTATACCATCTAAGAACTTACGTAGGTTCTCACATGGGTACAATTTAATCAAATTTTAACCCGCATGGGAATCTAGATGGGTTCTTAGATGGTAAGGTTTCTTCCATAGAATTTCAAATAGGTTTCCATGTAGGTTCCTCTGTTAAACTTCTATATAAGATCCTGTACAGACTTTTTGTTATGGACTTGTTTTGCATTAAAAAAGAACCATTTATGATCCTGCATAGAACTTTCACGTATAAAACTACATATGGTTTTTATTATATGATTTGTACGGTATACGATTCTACATAGGAACCATTTAAGATCCTATGTACGGTTTTTATTTCAAATAAAACCCCCGTCTAAATAAGATTTGCTACAGATAATTTCATTTACTACCTAAGATTGTGAATTTAACAAATCTTTCTTCTCGACGTGGTCATCAGCAAACGGTTTACCTTCGTCGTAATTCGCTGGCTTTCCTTCCGAGGTCAAGCAACTCGCCAGCTGCGAGAGGTTCATAGTCTTAATGCACTTCGGCAGCGTAAGATTCTGCTCGCAAGATTTGGTCCGATAGCCAGGCAGTTCGCCAGGTGGCGCCTCCGAGAACATGGCCGCCAGCAGTGAACTGATGGATGACGACTGGTGGTCCAGTCTGCCGGATTGTCCGAGCCCGGGTGAGTCCGGGTTGAGGATCTGCGTAGACTTGGCCCTCGGCAGCGAGAGAACCGGCGTCGAGCCGAGCGAGGGATTCGGCGCCGAATAGGCCTGCTGCCTGGTGACGGGGAAAAGACTGGCGCAAGATGGCGCTGCCATCCGGTGTTTGGCTTTCGAGGCCGGCACAGTGGCTGGCGGAGTTCGACTCGGGTCGCGGTGCTTGGAAAAGAGTTGCGTCGAGGCCGAGCGCGAAAGCGACTTGGGCGAGGAACGTGGCCGCAGAGGTGTGATCTCCGGGCCCAGCTGGTCGAGGGACTTGCTGTGTCGCGCCGGAAGCGCCGCTGGAGCGATCATCAGCCGGTTGCAGGGATCCTGCGCAGCGCCCTCGCTCCGAGGTGACCACACTCCTCCAGAACGCGACTCCAGGATGGCGTTGATGCCGCAACTGCAGTCTTCTGTATTGGAAACTGATTGAAATACTTGCAGTCAACAAGGTGCTTCTGCTTAAGCTTAATGCATGCTAGAGAAATGGACGACGATGCTCTGCTGTGCTTTGATTTTCGATTTTCGGTCCCCTGTTTGTTTACTGACGCTGCCAGAAAACTTTAGACCTAGTCGTTGGAATCTTGTACCGCTGTCTGGTTTAACATTCTGATTTAACTTAACAACTTTGAGTCTTGTTTAACATTTTGCTCACTCAAATTTGCCTTCGCTTTCAAATCTTTGCTTTTATAGTGACTAAAAACATTTGAATCAAACAAATTTAACTTGACGTTTAGAAATTCAATTACCTGTTCGTTTCATAAATGACCGTTTATCTCAACCCTAGCCCAACATCTTTGATTATCAAAGACGTATATAAGCTTTATTTGCAGGATTTAAAAAAATGGAGCATGTGCATCATATCTTGTAAAAGATAATTACCACTGTTTCTATGTCGTTGTTGCATATCAGAGTATTGATCTTCGAATATCAGAGGCAAGGAGCGAAAATCGCCATCCAGGTCCGGACAGTGGACGGGTAGTGGTGGTAACAGAGCCAAATACCGCGACCGTCGAGCAGTATCGCTTACTGCCTGGTATGATTGATAATTTGCATCGTAGCATCCGGCTGCAGAGGTTCGAGGATTTTCTAGGACGAAAAAGCCTTCTGCGAATCGCTTTACCTACAATTCCAGATATTAATAAGAATTCCTTTCATTTAATTCATGTCTCATAACAGTTAATCCTTAATCTGGTTTTTCAGGGGGAAAAAAAAGGTGTGTCTTTACCCTAAGTCGATGGTGTATTCGAGCAAGATGTTGATGAATTGAGTCACGGCCGGTAAATGCTTCCATAAAGTGTTGCCAAAGAAGAATATTTTGTGCACACAATTGTGCGATATCTGCTTCCTCTGTATCTATCCTCTGAAAATAACCATTCACAATCATTAGTAATATACTGTATACAGCATATACAATATATAGCATTATATACACTATATACAGTCAAACCTCATCTAACTATCTGAGCCAAAGTCTAAAACCCTGCGCCTCGTTATCCGACGCGGGAGAAATTTTATATTCCCTCCTTTATTCTGTATGACAAAAGTCTTTTTTTTGTGCGTACACCCAAAACAAAGACAGACTCCGAGGGACAAAAGATGAACAATTTTTTGATGAGTTTCTGAATGACATTTGAATTGCGCGCTTTTAATTACAGCTGATAGAATGTTAGGTCAGGTAGAAATTAAGAAGAGTAGGGATGAATCATTTGAGGGAAAACGTTGGAGAGTTGGGCGAGCGACAGCTAATGAAGGTTTGACTGTAATTCTAAGTAGCAAAACGGGTAAATCAATTCATTGGTTTACTCAACAATAAAACAATTATCTAAGATTCAGTGTAACTTTTTAAATCTAGTACCTGCGTAAATGAAATTACTTCCAGTAAAGTGTAATAAAATTATAATTACACATCGATTTTTTGTACTTTGTTAAAAAAAAAGAAAAGAAAAAAAAAGGAAAATTAACCTTTGCCTTGAAATGATTGATTTTATTGTGAACTTGACGATTAAAATATAATGCTGCATGACGACAAACCTTTGTGATTTCTTTGTGCGTATTTTGCGCAATTTCGAGCGCCCGTTGTTGCCAGGATGGTAGTAATTGCGCGAGATCGGCTAAATCATTGAGCAAAGATTCACGAGCGATCAAAAGTAACCTTACGACTTCTTGATGAACCAGTCTGGCGTGCTGCATTCTGGTGCCTGATCCGACACACCGTGTCGTTGACTCCTGCTGATGTAAATTAATATTTATTTACTACTCTTCACTGATCAACGTAAAGATACACAATTATTAATTCAATTATTAAATTATTATTAAATATATTTAAAAAAAGTTCGTTTCCTTAAAATTAATAAGCGATTTCAACTTTTCATGTTGCACTTTTTTCTAATTGCATTATAATGCAACTAATGACCTTTTAAAAATGGTCAAGATAACGATGGGTGAAATAGTGTGTAATTGATTTACCGCTGTACTTTGCATGTTAATTTTCATACTGCTAAGG
This sequence comes from Aradophagus sp. ZL-2020, assembly GCA_022817685.1. Classification (NCBI taxonomy): domain Eukaryota; kingdom Metazoa; phylum Arthropoda; class Insecta; order Hymenoptera; family Scelionidae; genus Aradophagus; species Aradophagus sp. ZL-2020. The sequence goes on from JABFOV010001296.1 coordinate 21,883, forward strand.
GAACTCTTTTTTATCTTCACTTTTTCCCCTTCATTTCTCTTTGTCGTCCATCTCTAAAAGTTTCGAATCTAAATTGCACGACCTTTTCAGTTCGACTTAAAATTAACGGCACATTAAAAAGGGACAATGAACTTACTATATTGCCGCACATCACACTGCTCTCCGGGTGAGACATCGGCTGCTTGAATTGTAACCACGGTTTACCGCCACGTGGCGCACTATGAAATCAATAATTAATTAATCACAATTTTCTTTATATTTAGCCTCGGTCTTATACAATAATTTCCACAAATAAATAAGTGACTCGTTGAACATTGACTACAATCTTTTTAATTTTATTTCTCAGATTAATTCCAATTTTACATGGATTTTACATGACAAAATTAAAACTTATTCGATGAAATTAAACAACAAAGTTATATTTGTTACTAAATTAAAAAGTAAATAAATGAACGAGTTCGACTTACCAACTTTGTACGTAGCGCAGAATACTTTTTCTGAAAAAAAGGTACAAAAGTTAATTGCTGGACTAAATTATTTCAAATGATTTAATTGATATAATAATTCATGTATTTTTTCTTTATTTTGTATTTTTTTGTAAAATTTAAAAATTGTATGGATGTACAATTCTCACGTACTTTATGTAAGGTTGATGAAGTGCCACTAGACACGTATGTATGGTGATAGATACCGCAGCGAGGTGAAAATAATCGAAGAGAACGGGTAGATGATAATGCAGACCCTTCGTTGGGACGAAATTTAATTGCAGTAATCTGAAACAACGAAACAAACACATGTCTTATCAATAACTTGCTTTTTTATTCGCCATCTTGTTTGAAAACAAATAATTCAAAAGGCAATGTTATAAAAAAGATTCTCCGCAAAAAGGTCATATGACTCCTGATTCGATCGAATCAAAAGCACATAGAAACCTACATAGTGGGACCCTATACCGTCAGAGCATGTAGGTGACGCAAACCCATTTTGATTGTCCCTCTTAAATGACCGGCCGTTAGGGAGCGCTGTTCGTTCAGTGGGTTAACATATCATTAATATAGTATGTAAAAATCATGCTTCTTGTGTACTCCAAAATGAAACTGAACGAACAAAATGGGAATATCAAATTAAGATTGAACTACTGAACAGTCAGCGCTCTCTATTGAGCGGTCATTTAAGAGGGACATCAGAAATACATTACAGAGATAGGCTTCCAGTTGAAAAATACTTATAGATACATATACGTTCCATTAGAAAAAGTGTCAAGTACAGATAGTGCTATTTCTAATAGTTTGTTTTTTCAATAGTGGCTGTTTCACCTACATGTGTCAGAGAGGTTCGTTTATTTGAAATCACTGAGCAAAGATGGCACTAAAAGAGCGTCTATCTAACAGGATTTATAGGGTAACCAATCATTGCTGGATGTAAAAATTGAAAGTCGTTCTACCTTGACGAAACGCAGGTCATGTTACCCGGTTGAGAGGGCTCACTGAACCAGAGCTCGACGCCAAGATTGAAGTTCATCTTTGAGAGCTCCTCTTCGATCTTGTGACTGTGCACCAGCACGTGGGCACGGAACAAGACCGTGGTGCTCAGGGTCACCTCTTCGTTGCGGTAGAGGATTTGGAAGCGCTTGCTTGTGCCCGGCGCGTCCAATGAATCTGTGCAAAAAGCGCCGTGCACTTAACTTGCCCAATCACACACCCAACACACACTTATATACAGTAGAAACTGCGAAGGGTCCTGCTCATGGAGCTACAGGGGTAATAGAAACAGGGGAAACGGACTCTTCACATGATCCCTCTCCACTTCCTAATATCCCATTGAATTAAATGGACCCAGATTTGGTACAGTTTTGATCAGTTTCGAGTCCAGATCAATTCAGTCTTATGTCTAAATCTGGCTCTAGTCTAGGCCCAGATTTACTCAAGATCAACGATTTTAATCAAATCTGAGCCAAAAGTAGATCTTTGAGATAGATCTCCAAACAAAAAACCTAGGCTGGTTCAAATGTAGTCCCAGATTTGGACACATTACGGACCTCTAGGTTCAATGGGGTTCTGTTCCTCTTCGCAGTTTCTACTGTCCATATATATAATACAAAATATGTCCTACAATGAGTATCGAGGCTTTTGTCTTTGGCCCCCCTCTTCCTCCCGCTTCGGCTATTGTTATCTCTCTTTGCTTTCAATTCTGCCAAAGAGGAACCGGAAAAAGATGAAAAAAAAATAGTTGAATAAAACGACAGATATATCAAAAGGAGAGGAAGAAAAATTACGGACAAATAAGCCTTAATACGCTTTCATAAGCACACGTGCTACGCCCTTCCTCATCCAAAGCACTCATATACGCCGGCACGGTGCAATCGTCTCCTTCCACCCTTTCTCCCGCAACTCTTTTTCCCCTCTTGGTCGAGGGAAAAAGGAGGAAGGAATGCAATTAATTGCGCCCCCGATTTGCGTATGTATCTAACAATGAGAGGTGACAAAGTACAGCCAAGTGGCGAAGGTGGCGGAGAACGTGCCGACTGTCAACCAAACAACGGTTTCATTCGAAAGTGAAAATCAATTATTCAGTTTGGAAATAAAAGCACTGCTACGAAAATGGTTCTAGAGGGCCAAAATGATAAAAAATTTGAATGTTGCATTACGTGTCATACAATCTACGAGAAAACAAAATCAATTAAAAGTAAAATCAAAGGTGCGATAATAATTATGAATTATAAGCTGGCAGTGAAAATAACGACCACGAGGATAAATGTTTATCAACTCACGACTTCGTAATTGGTTGACTTCCACTCTGACAGGTAATTTCGGCGAAACTTTGAGGGCTGTCCTGATCTGATAATATCTGTCGATAAAATTGCACGAATATTAGTATTATAAATAAAAGTGTCTTGGAATAACGTTGCTAAAGGTATTGGCAGAACGAAGAATTTTATTTCATTCTTCGAACCCCGGAGTTGTGCTTTATTGCGAACGAAAAATATAAAATTGAATGGGCAGAACATTGCGCAATAGACTGGGAAGGAAATGCGGGGGTTCCGATTTCAAAGATGCAAGGAAAGCTGAAATAAAGTGTATTTGCTTATGGGAAACCGTTATATAACTTGGATATCTATCTTCTTGAATAAGGTGCACGACGTTGCGATCCAAGTACGGCGAAATACATAAATTAATAAATTAGCTAGCAAATATAACCGTGGCTAAATAATCAGTGTTATTTGAAAGTATTAACTAATTATCATTTTGCTTCTGAAATTTCCAACGTTTATTAGTGAATGAAAATTAAATTTGATAAAATCTTCTACATCTACAAACTACGGTATATCTTATCGATAATTTTACAAGAAAAACGATGAATATATTCGACACAACATTTTTAGTTCTACTAATATATATTGTTAAATTAAATTAAAATAATTTTCGTTACCGATGAACGTTGGAAATTTCATTTACATTTATGATTATTAAATTATATTAATCTGTCAATTTATTAAATTCGTTGATACGTTTTTTTAATTAAACAGAGAAAAGAAGAAAAATTAGACTAACAGTGTACCGAAACACGAATATATTTTTTCAGTAAATGCAACATATCCTTTTTTGCGTTATATTCCTTGAGTCAACAACCGCACTTGTGTTTGAACTTTGAAGCGCCGAATAGAAAAAGTTGAACCGTAAAATGTCAGGCAAATGACAAGCTAGAGATCGGCGCCGCAGAATCACACTTTATGAAGGGAGGGTGGAGAAAAAAAAATTGGCGCTTATACGCGAACCTGCATTTCGGGACAATAGTTGACATTTGCGATAGAAGAGCCTCAGAAGCAACGCAAAAAGCTTTCCCATTAATTAACAAATTCACGTTGCGAATAGAGATAGAAATTGTGGAAAAAATGTGCCGCTAATTAAGTCAATTAAGTTGAATGAATTAAATGTTGCGCGGGACATTATGATACTATTTAAAGGCTATTTCGGTGATTATATATAGTAACCCGAATAGCCTTGCTGCTAAATTATTACACTATTAATAGTTGGCAGATAATAATAGTCAAATAGGCCAGAACTCATTGGTCTATAAATTATTCTCAAATCATGTTGAAATCTTTTTATTTTTTCTCCTTTTTTTTCAAACTTCAAGCTCGATCACTAAAACATTGCTTTCTAGTAAGAAAATAAGTTTATAGTAATAAACAATTAATTGCAATAAAAAAAGATTATGATTAACGAATTTAAAAAAATGCATTTTATGTGAGAGATATTTATTGATAATAGTAAAAGACTGGTGGCACAGTTCATCGATTAGATTGACTTTTATTGATTTTACCATACGAATTTTACAGAAAGAACATTCTACACATTTTTATCGTGTCATGTCAGAATGTCTTCTGAATCTAACAATACAATCTCGTCACCCCTGCAGTCAAACGACCACCGCATATGGCATACTTGTAATCCAACTGCAGAAGCTTAAAGAAACTTCAACCCTTGTTTTATGATTTATAAAAGTAATCGTATACTTTATAT